>CM068296.1:65964027-66137019 GCA_034768395.1 Linum lewisii | reverse complement strand
GTTCTACCGCATTCATAGTGAAAAGGAAGGAAGAATGCAAAAGATTATTCCTCCCTAACAAAAGATTTTTCCCGTGGAGAAATTGGTTTCGAGGGAAAACAAGGATGCAGATTTAGAAGACGGCGTGGAGAGTATGCAAAGCAGGATGAAGATACATCGAGGATTGCAGCAGTCAGGAAAAAGCATCGTTAGTTCCAAGATGAAACGTTAAAAACTGGAAGTCAAAAAACCAGCAAAGTATTATTTGCTGCCAAAGCTGGTAGATGTGAGAGTTCAGAGTAGCGGACAAAAAGGATAGGGAATACCCACAAAAAAGAAAAAACTACAACTAGTCCTCAACAACAAGATCAGCCGATCCAGTGGTGAAAGTTAACTCTCATAACCACAGGGGGCATTTGCATGGTGGGGAAAGAAAACCCATTATTTTAGCAAATTATTACCGACTGACATAACATTTGGAAGGGTGAAGGATTGTAAGCCACACACTATAACTGTGGACTCTGCAGAGCTTCTCCATTTGGGGATGCATATACATACAAAACCACAACACCCACAGAATAATAAAAAAATACATAATAAAAAAAAAAACCGCACAGAAGGAGCAATGTCATTGAATGAGACGACGATGAAGAGGAAGAGGGAGAGGAGGGAGGGAGGACTTGTCCAATTGACAGTAGTAATGGTCCACCCAACTGAATCAATTACAGGACAGCTCCCTCACATTGAAAAGAAACAGTTGTTTAGTTAGAAATTAGAATGAAGAATAACACATCGCAAGGAGTGGGAAAGAAATCCCAACCTACACAGTTAACTTAAAACAAAGAAATGAAATGAAGGAACGATTAATATAAGGTAATTAGGTGAGAAAGGGAAATGAAATAGTAAGCGACAATTAGAAGAGTCGAGAAAAGAATGGATGAGATGAATTGGCGGAGATTCCAAAGCAAGCAAGTATATGAGAGAAGAGGATGGAGATTGAAAACTTACTTGGGGGAAGTGGAATCCAAAGTGGATGCCATGGGAATGGTGCGAGGAGATCTGAGATGGAGTGAGGGAGAGAAGTTGGGAGTGCGGCAGGAAGGGAATGTGACAGGGTTGAGCTTGAGCGCCATTGTTGAAGATTTCTTTCGGAGTTTGTTGGGAGGGAGAGATGGAGATGGAGTAAGGTGATGGTTATATTAATAATTATATTGTTTGTGGTGAAGTAGAGGAAGAGAAAGAGAGAGAGAGAGAGAGAGAGAGAGAGGAGCAGAGCTGCTGCAACTAACACTAAACACTAACACCAGGGAAAAGAAAGATACGATAGGGCGGAGAAGAAGGGGAGGGAGAGGAGAAAGATATGGTGCTGTAACGCCCGCTTTCCCTTTTATTACGTCACCAACATCTATTTTCAGGTGCTTTTCTTTTTTTCGGCCCAAAAAAAAATTTGTAGCCAAACCTTTACGAGAATGTCAAACATAGCCAAAACTATTGATAATCCCAAAAATAACAATGTTTTGTTTTCCGTTAATTTTTCGTCCAAGTTAACAGAAATTTAACTCCCAAAGTGATGTGTCCGCTAATGTTTCCAACATTTTGCCACACAATTAAATTTAATTAAAAATTATTCATCAAAAAAAAATATCCTTAAAATTCCCTAACCCTAATTTCCCTAATTTCCCTAATTTCCTTCATCTCCACAGCAACACGCCGCCGCCACTCCTCCTCCTACCTCCGACGCCGTCTGCCCGAAGCCTACCGCCGACGCCGTCCGCCCGAAGCCTACCTCCTACCTCGACGCCGTCCGCCCGAAGCTTACCTCCGACGCCATCCGCCGAAAGCTTACCTTCGACCACCCCCTGTTCCAGAAGAAGAAGAAGAGGAGGAGCATCGGGATGATAAGGAAGAGGAGGCTATCATCGGAGCAGAGGAAGAGGCTTGACTTGGAGTCGAACGAATCGGACGGCAAGCAGCGGTGGAATTTGGCGGATTGAGATTTGAAGGAAGTGGAAGGGGAAGAAGAGAAGAGGAAGAGGATTGAGTAAGCAGGAGGGGAAGAAGAGAAGAGAAGAGGAAGAGGATTGAATAAGCAGGAGGGGAAGAAGAGAAGAGAAGAGGAAGTGGATTGAGGAAGCGGACAAAGCACGGCGACGACCGTGGTGGAGGTGCGGCGGCGGCAGTTAGCTGTCAACGCTAACTTTACTTTTTTATTTTAAATATTATATTTTTTTAAAGTAATATTATATTTTATTTTTGTTTAGCATATTTTATTGTTATTTTGAATATAAATAATGACGTGGCATCTGACGTGACATCTAGTTGACCGGTCAAAGTGGATTGTCACGTCAGTTCCCTTTGTACAGTTATTAACGGTGTTAAAATTTTAACAGATGTTGGCTAAATTTGTCCTAAAAAATGAAAATTTGGTCTAAAAAATGTGACGCAAATAGTTTTGGCTATGTTTGACATTTTCCGAAAAGGTTTGACTACAAATTTGTTTTGGCCTTTTTCTTCTAAATGGGAATGCTCCTGCTTATGTAGTATGTTGAATAGGTGTATTCAGCACCGTGCTGAACGCAATATCAGCCGTCCGATGAATCGTACGGTGACGGTTGGAGGTAACGCGCTAGGGGTGTTTTGGTCATTTCCGAATTCGTAATATTTTCGCGCCTGATTTGAATTTTTGAATTGCTGATTTGACAGGGGAGAGAGATTTATAACCCTATAAAAAGCAATTCCCGGCGAATTAAATTTATAATTTTCTCGCTCCAAAATTCTCGCTTCTATTTTCTCGCTCCTCATTTCTCTGTCCGGTATCAAAATGTCACTGGCACGTGAAGGTATTCGTAATATTTAGTAATACCATTCGTATTTGTATTAAGCATGCGTAATGTTTATGTGCAATCGTAATATGTTTCTTTACCTTTCGTAACAATATTATATGTCTTACGTAACATCTTGCAGTTAATGCTGGAGAAATTTGGAATGTTCCTATTGATTTAGATGATGTTTTAATATCCATGCCAGGTACTACGTAACATTTTCAACACACATTCGTTTTGCATGTGGCTTACATCCCAAAACATTCGTAATGCATTCTTTATCTATACATTTTCTACGTACATGTTATACGAACAAGTATATACGTGTATCTAACATACCACACACATTCTAAAAATGTAGGAATCGGGGAGGAATCCACAAATATGTGTATTGATCTAAATGAGATATCGTTACCTCATGCAGGTATTACGTAACATTTTATACGTTCGTTCGTTATATATATTCTACATGGTGTGTCAGTATGGAGGATTCGTAATATCTTTTATTATGTTTTGTATTAATTATTTCCTACTATTGCAGGAAAATGTTCAACACAGATGGATTTCAATGAGGTGGTGGATTTGAGTATTGCAGGAGAATGTTCACCACAGTTGGATTTGAATGAGGGGGTGGATTTGAATGAGCTTGCTGATCCCGGTCAGTTCCCTAGCCTAGGTTGGATGAAATAACATCTTTAATAACTGTAGTTAAATGTAAGGTAAGTGGAATTTTGACACTTACCTTACGTAATATGTTATTTCTAATTTTGCAACATATATGACTTACTACGTATAACATTATTAAATATTTCGTAATATATCACTGCATGTATTTTTGTACTTAATTCTGTATCCCGTAACAGATCTGTGTCACGTAACAGCTTAATCCTTGGTTACACTTTATACTAAAATTTACCTTACGTAATATCTTTCTTCGTAACATATATGACTTACTACGTATAACATCATTAACCTTCGCTACACTTTATAATCACATTCGTAGGCGACACACTCCCAATGTTTGACAACATGGAAAAAGCCTATTGTAACACCCATCCCAAACCCACCCGAGTTCACCCGTGGTCGAACCGGTTTGAGTGCTACTTGAAGAACCAGCTTTAAAAGAAAAGAGTAAAACGCAGCGGAAACAGAAACAACTCTTAAATACAAGTTCAAAACGAAGGAGGCCTCCACTTAATAAAACCGAAATACAACTGAAATCCGAAATCGATCACAACCGATCACAAAATATCAAAACGATTACAAATCTTCCAACCCAAAAGTGTCAACTGAAATCTAAATTTAAAACAATGGTCACTCCACAATAGCTTCCTAATTCTTCACTTTACAACTCCAACCTGCAACTCCTCCGAACTCAACCGAACACCTGAAAAGAGAAACTGGGGGGGGATCAGCTTCCTAATGAAACTGAGTGAACCGACTGGGTTAACCTATGCGCCGAACCTAGCCTAGGAGCGATCCCAACTCCACACACACATCAAGCAACGGAATCTGACACAGCCAGCTCATTTTAATTCCTAACATGATACTAGGCGATCACATAAGCTCAATATCAAATCAACCTCCACAATCCATGATAACAATAGTACACAAGAAATCAACATGCATAAGATCAACATCATACCAGAACTAGTTCTTCATAACAACAAAGATCCTCACTCCTACGGTTCACCATTGACTCACATATATACGATTTAGCATGGCTTCACAAACAAGCAGTTTAGCATCACAAGACAAGTTACCATCAAAGCACACACATGTATACCTCTTCATACACATTCGCACATTCACACATACGCTGCATTTCCTCTTTCAATTATCTAAGTGATCTCACAGGTGCACTCCCCAAATCAATACCCACAACTCATAATCTCGACCATATAACCCAAATCATCAATTCACAAATACAACGATATAACCAAGATCATGAAGCACACAGATCAACCTTACATCACAATACATCTCAACTCCTTGCTAACAGCACTTCCACTCACATCGACCACCACTCACATTGCACAGATTCACAATTACCTACAACGTCAATCATAGACCATTCAACCTCTAACTCACATCTCAGCATGACAACATGATTCACAACACATCACAAGGCAATTCACAAACACGTCCGAACACACATCATACAGAAAGCACACATGCATCTCAATTCCATTATCTATGTGAGTTCATTAGGCGCCATAAGGAGTTGTTCCCCCGCTACCCCACCGGCCTGACGCACCTCCCTACCGCATGGGAGGTCCTCGTGCTCCCCTACCGCATGGGGAACACTTCACAATTTCCACAATTCCACAATACACAATACCACAATACCACAATACCACTCCCCGTCGGGAGACTAATCTACCAGTCCGTCGGTAGGCCCTAACCACCAGTCCGTCGGTGGGTGAAACACAATTGGGGTAACGTTGGCTCCTTCCAGTTCTATCATTTTAATTCCATTTACCCAATTCCATTTGATCAACTCCACTTTACAAATCCACTACGCAAATTACACATCACAAATCCACATCACAAATTGACACCACAAATCCACATCACAAATCAACACCATGATTCCACCACACAATTCCACGTTCTAGTTCCAAACACCAATTCTATGTTCCAATTCTAGGACATAATTCTAGTCTAACCACAACCGGCAATAATAGATATAATCATAGAATTCATCGCATCCAACCCATCCCATCTCACATTTCTAGATCAACTACATTAGCTATCATCTTATATCCCAATCCCCACATCACACATCAATCAGCACGCTCATCAAATAGTAATCACAAGACAGTTATCCAGTTTTACTCTCGAGGGTTCATGCAAGACCTAACACATCCTAAGTCCAGTTCCAACTCCTCACTCCCATTCCTAGCCATCTAGTCAACCATACACTCACACAAGTCAACCATACAATCACACAAGTCAACCAACACCACATAACCATAACAATCAAGACAACATCAATTTACCATTTCAACTCTCCTATTGAGCGTTACTAGATTAAACCACATAATCTATCTAGTTCACATATTTCATCTAACACGATTCCTAGCCACAATTCGACCAATTCTGACATCCTCATTCATCTCAACCATTTACCATTCCACATCCAAGACTCCAACCTTATTACAATAACCACAAGGCACAGACTCAATCACCAACACACACAGCATCAATTTCATTCAAATCAATCGTACAACCTCAGCTCAACTAGCTCATGCATTCAGAACACCCAATTCCATTACTCAATTCCATTCACCAATTCCCCTAACCAATTCCATAAGTCAATTCCACGTACCAGTTCTATTGTCCACTTCCACGTACAAATTCCCTTACCAATTCTATTAGCCAATTATAAGTCATAAGTCTACCACCTTAAACACATTAACAACCATCTTCACACACAACATCAATTCTACCTAAAAGGCACGTTGCATAATTCATACATTAACACCAAGCATCATCTCAATCCCAACATCATGTAAACCAACACAATCCAAATCATTCAATAATCCCATATCACACATAACCACACATCACAAGACATTCAACGCCTCCCACGGCACAAACAGTTTAAGGGTAAACGGCTAACTCACCGGCCACCCCCACCTGCAAGTACAGGGGAAGCCATGTCATGAGTCGTAGGGTTACCCTCCTGTACATCCTTCATTGGACGACCCCACATTGGTGGAGCCATCCACCTGTTCATCAATTAAGGGCGACCCCACATTGGCAGGACCACCCCCTGCAACCACAAACTGACAATAGCATAAAATACACAATTGTCATGTTCACAGACCCGTCCCTCCTATCACTCCTTACTAGTTTCGATCAATTTATCATCCATGTTAATCAATTCCCCCAATCAAAATCATCACAAACAGCCATCAATCATAAACCAATCCATCAATTAACAAACATCCAACAATCATCAAAACAGCATATTTCACAGAACAATCAATTGCAGAACAATTTTCCCCTTTTACTCTCTTTCAATTTCATGCAAGGCCCTACATTCTTCTAGGTCTGAATTGTAACTCCTCACACCGACCAGACTACCTATCGTACGCTAAACCCTCACCTGACAAGAAGACGAGGCTCTAAAACTCTTCTAGAAACCCGAACAGCCAAGCTCTCAGACACCAAAAACGTAGCTATCCTCCTCCTCACCGACAGCAGCTTACTCCGAAATATCCAGAACTTCTGGGTGCGATCTCTTCCTCTCATTACCACGAACTCATAGCAACAAACGGATCACCAATCGGAGCTCTACAACTCTCGGAATCGAGGTTTTAAGTTTTTGGAGATTTCTGGCTCAGTCCCAAAAACGTAGCTCTTCCTTCTTCTACTGACAGCACCTCGATTCGAAATACCCAGAACCACGAAATAGCGATCTCTTCCTCTCGTCGCCACAAACCCGTAGCAACAAGCGGATCGTCAATCGGAGCTCTACAACTCCCGGAATCAAGGATTGAAGCTAAAGGGTTTTTGGCTTCTTCAAATACGGGTTTTGGGGAAAGAGAAAGAAGGGGAAGTTATGAATTTCCGTGTAAAATCAGCCTTTTATAGTCTAACCATGATACACGGCGTGTATCATGATACACAGCGTGTATCATGATACACGGCGTGTATCATGATACACGGCGTGTATTGTAATACACGGCCGTGTATCGTGGTCTGCCCACATTGACAATTTTTCACGTACTCTCTTGTATACTCGACCCGACTCAACTATGAACGTCTCGAACTTCGATGGAACCTCAAGAACATTGTTTCCAATGTCTAAACCATCCAAACTCAAGTTCCAAACCGTTCGGTTGGGCGGGGATGTTACACCTATCATTTCTACGAAGATTACGCTCATCTTGCTGGTTTTGGTGTGCGAATAAGGTACCAAAAAAATATAAACTAACCCCGGGGCCTGGAAAAACAGACACCGATGGAGAGCCAATAGTCACAGCTCAACACCCTCCATGTAGATACCTTAGGTTCATCTGCACGCATGAAGGACATAGGAGAAAAGGGAAGACAAACAATAAGCGGAATAGACCTGATGAACGACTAGGTTGTGAGGCGGAAATTAAAATGAAATGGGACAAATCTCTCAATAAGTATTGCTTATACGAATGGATCAAAACTCATACACCACATAAACTGCTCCCAGAGAAATACGCACATCTTTTCCGATCAAATAGGAGTGTGAACCGAACAAGTGCACATATTGCCCTCATACACAAACTGGCCAGGGTTGTAACACCCGTCCCGAATCAACCCGAGTAAACCCGTGGTTGAACCGGTCCCAGGTACTACCGAGTAAAAACAAGGGTAAATCAGTGAAATTGGCGGTGATCAAAAGACAATAAAAACATAAGAGGCCTCATAAAAACGTGAAACTGGAATCCGGGTACAATCCAAACCATCATAAATCCCCCAATCCAACCATAAACCAGAAAGTACATAAAAACCCCCAAAATCCCATAGTCAACTGAAATGAACAGAAAAGTCAACTCCGTGTAATCCCAGTCTTCACCTCATGGCTTCCGTCCAGAACTTCACGAAATCAACCTCGAACTCAAACTCCTCAGCCACCTCTACTAGCCACGAGATCCTGAAAGGGGAAAAGGGATCAATTTCCTATTGAAATTGAGTGAACCCACTGGGCCTACCTACACGTTGTCCTATTCTATGGAGCGGTCCCAACTCCGCACAAGACATTCAACAATGGAACCATACCCAACCCCCCTTTCCATATTTTAATTCCCTAAAAACAGTCTAGGTGATCACGTTGGTCAGTTCTTGTTCTCAAGCACAATTCATAGCATTAGAATAACACAGAACTAATACATCAATCCACGGCACACACATCATCATCACAACACAACCATCAACCAAGTCACAACCACAACCACAAGCACACAACCGTTCACATTCACATTATCTAGGTGAGTTATTAGGCGCCAAGGAGTTGTCCACACCACCACCGCCGGCCATCACATCATCCAGACGCATCCACTAGGGATCCTTCCACGAAGGAGAACGACATCCGACGCATCCTCAAGGGATCCTTCCACTAAGGAGAACGACAACCATCCTTGATATCCAACCAAGGGATTCACCCCAGTGAATCAGACTCAAACCATCGGTATTTCGGGTGGGGCAGTGTGGGCTCCTTCAGGTTCTACTTTCACATACAAGTTTTAACATAGAACTTCCAACTCATCACAATTCATCCACAACCACAACCCAATTCACACCATCCACATTATAACACCATTCACCACGCACACGTATTCCATCCAATACACGCCCCTGTCACATCTCAACCACAATCAATAAAGGTAACCGGCTAGCTCACCGGCCACCCCCACCTGCAAGTACAGGGGAGGCCATGTCATGAGTCTAGGGGTCACCCACCTGTCCCTCATACTCAGAGCGACCCCACATTGGCAGGGCAACTCTCCTGCATCCACAACCAGCAATTCATAATATCATAGCACCTGCACTCATTTCCCAACCATCCTAATTCTCATTTCTATGTCAATCCATTACTTGATTCACTTCAGCTCACACCCAACCCCAAATCATAGCAATCAACAACAACAATCAATCACGGCAATCATCAATAGCAATCAAGTACATTCACAGAACAGTTTATCCCCTTTTACGCTCATCATTTTCATGCATAACCTAGGTTTTGTTCTAAGTCCAATTGAAACTCCTCACGCTGTCCAAACTACTTACACAACGCTAAGCCCTCACCTGGAATAGAAGACGAGGCTCTAATCGTCTTCTAGTTCCCCAGAAACTCGATTTCCAACCACCAAACTCGTAGCTCTACCCTTCCTTACTGCTCACGACCTACACCCAGAAACCCAAAATGGAGGTTAGCGATCTCTTCTCCTCGTCGCTACGAATCCATAGCAACAAACGGAACTCAATTCCGACCTCTACAGCTCCCGGAATCACCCTTCGAAGATTGCTCGCACTAGGTTCGTCAATGGCTTTTCGGGGAGAGAGAAAGGGGAAAGAAGTTATGAATTTCCGTGCAAATCCGTCCTTTTATGCACGAAAAGTGCGCCTGGTATGTCAAAATGTGCGCCGGCGCACATTGACCCCTAAAAGGCGCACATTTTGAATATTCCGCCGAAAGTTTGCTGAATTAATTGAAAAGTGCGCCTGGCACTTCTAAAAGTGCGCCTGCGCACTTCAGGGCCCAAAATCAGCACTTTTTGGTGCATCACCATTCCCCTCTTTGCAACTTCGACCCAACTTAAACCCGAATGACCCAAAACTCAAGCGGAGCTTAAGAGCACTGATTCCAGTACCCTAGCCTACCGATCTTGAGTTCCAAACCGTTTGGTTGAGCGGGGATGTTACAAGTCTCCACAACTTCAAGGATTTCGTCCCCGAAATCATCCCTAACTCATCCTAGCAATATGATACCGAACACACAGCTAAAATCGCAGCAATCCAAGTATCCTATTGACTTCCGAAATTCCTAACGACGAACCACCAGCCTTCCTTTAACTACTCATCAGCCCTACACCCACTCCCAACACTCTACTCTCACCGAGCACACCCTAGACCTTCTTGGAACCAACACCACAACAAGCAAACACAAAAGCATACATCAAGGGGAATTAATACCTGAATCATACACTTCCACTAACTCCGGGTACCGCCGCCTCATACTCTCCTCAGTCTCCCAAGTAGCCGACTCGCTCTCATGGTTCCTCCATACCACCTTAAGCTGCGGAATCTGCTTATTCCTCAAGACCCGGACTTGCCTATCCACGATCGCGACTGGCTTCTCCTCATAAGTCAAGTCTTGCTCAATCTCCACCTCCTCCGGCTGAATTACATGAGAAGGGTCCCCATGATACCGCCTAAGCACGCTCACATGGAACACATTGTGTATCCTTTCCAACTCCCTCGGCAAAGCCAACACATAAGCCACCGGACCCGACTTAGCGAGGATCTCATAAGGACCGATGTACCGAGGTACCAACTTCCCTTTTCTACCGAAACGCATCAGCCCTTTCCACGGCGACACCTTCAAAAATACCTTCTCCCCAACATTGAAACTCAGATCTCTAGCACGACCGTCGGCGTACGCTTTTTTGCCTATCTTGAGCCGCTCTCAATCTCTCCTTGATAATCTTAACCCGATCAGCCGTCTCTTGCACAACTTGAGGACCCGACAACACCCTCGCACCTTCCTCATCCCAACACAAAGGCGTCCTACACTTCCTCCCATACAAGGCCTCAAAAGGAGCGGACTTCAAACTACTATGATACGAGTTATTATAGGCGAACTCAATCAAAGGTAGCAATTCAGTCCAAGGGGTTTGAAACTCCATAGCACAGCTTCTCAACAACTCCTCCAAAGTAAGGATCGTTCTCTCCGATTGCCCATCCGTCTGAGGATGATACGCCGTCGAGAACTTGAGCTTAGTTCCCAATGCTGTATGCAGCCCCTCCCAAAAATGAGACTTGAAACTCGGATCCCGATCAGAGACGATGGATTGAGGAACCCCATGCAACCTTACCACCTCTTCTATATATAACTTTGCCAACACCTCCACACTAGGCTTAAACCGAATGGGTATGAAATGCGCAACTTTCGTCAAACGATCGACTATTACCCACACGGCATCCTTCCCCTCTCTAGTCGGCGGAAAACCCGATACAAAGTCCATGGTGATGTCCGCAAACTTCCACTCCGGAATAGGTAGGGACTGAAGTAACCCACCCGGAGCTCTATGTTCCGCCTTAGCCTTCTGACAAACCAAACAAGTCGCCACATAACGAGCCACATCCTTCTTCATTCCTGGCCACCAAAAACTTAACTTCAGGTCATTGTACATCTTTGTCATCCCGGGATGTATAGCATACATCGAGGAATGAGCCTCCTCCAAAATCCCCTTCCTCAATTCCTCTACTTCCGGTACGCACACTCGACCCTTGCATTTCAACAATCCGCCAACTACCTCAAATCCATTATCCATGCCTTTTTCAACTTCCCCTCGAATAGCCACCAGAGTAGCATCCTTGAGCTGCTCCTCACCAATCCTATCATTCAGCATAGGCCTAATGTTGAGCTTGGCAAACAAACTTCCCACATCATCTAACTGCATCTCTACCCTTAAAGCTCTAAGATCCACCAACTCCTTTCGACTTAAAGCATCCGCAACCACATTAGCTTTACCAGGATGGTAGTCAATGGTACAGTCATAATCCTTCAAGAGCTCCACCCAACGCCGTTGCCTACCATTCAGCTCCTTTTGATCCATAAGGTGCTTAAGACTCTTGTGATCGGTCATGATCTTAAACGTCTCACCATACAAATAATGCCTCCACAACTTCAAGGCGAACACCACTGCAGCTAACTCCAAATCATGGGTTGGGTAGTTCACCTCATGCACCCTAAGCTGTCGGGAGGCATAAGCGACAACCTTCCCATTCTGCATCAACACACAGCCCAATCCTTGCAAAGACGCATCACTAAACACCACATACTCTCCACCTTCTACTGGCAAAGTCAACACCGGGGCTGAAGTCAACTTCTTCTTCAACTCCTCAAAGCTCCTCTGACATTCCTCGCTCCACTCATACTTCGACTCCTTCCTCAACAACTTATGTAAAGGAGACGCTATGGTAGAGAACCCCTCTACAAACCTTCGGTAGTAACCAGCTAACCCCAAGAAGCTCCTCAGTTGCGACACATCCTTAGGTGGAGACCAATTAACCACCGCTTCAATCTTCTTTGGGTCAACCTCCACGCCTCTTTTTAGAAACCACATGCCCAAGAAACAATACTTCTTCCAACCAAAAGGCACACTTCGAGAACTTGGCAAATAGTTGCTGCTCCCTCAACCTATGAAAAACAATCCTCAAGTGCTCCTCATGCTCCTTCCTAGTCTTAGAATAAATGATGATATCATCGATGAACACTATCACGAACTTATCCAAATATTCGTGGAAGACCTTGTTCGTGAGAGCCATGAACGCGGCGGGAGCATTGGTGAGACCAAACGGCATTACCAGAAACTCATAGTGTCCATAGCGGGTCCTAAAGGCTGTCATTGGCATCGATCCTTCCTCCACCTTCAACTGGTGATAACCCGACCTCAAGTCTATCTTCGAGAACACTTCAGCCCTTGCAATTGATCGAAGAGATCGTCTATCCTTGGAAGTGGGTAACGATTCTTGATCGTCGCCTTGTTCAACCGCCTATAGTCAATACACATCCGCATCGACCCATCCTTCTTCTTCACAAACAACACCGGTGCCCCCCACGGTGATACGCTTGGGCGGATGAACCCCTTATCCAAGAGCTCCTGCAATTGCTCCTTCAACTCCTTAACTCCGCCGGTGCCATGCGATAAGGTGGAATAGAGATTGGAGCAGTTCCAGGAACCAGCTCTATATTGAACTCCACCTCACGCTCGATCGGTGCTCCGGGTAATTCCTCAAACACATCCGCAAACTCCCGAGCTACCGGTACCTTCTCCAACTCCTCATTCTGCTCAACTGACACCTGCGCCAATAAAGCCTCACACCCTTCTTGGATCAAAGAGAAGGCTTGCATTGCTGAAATTACCCCCATAGGTGCGGATTCTCTCTTCCTAACACCCTTGAACACCACTTGACCAACACCCCCCACCTGAAGCAACACCTCCTTTTTCTGGCAATCAAGCAAGGCCCCATGCCTAGCCAACCAATCCATGCCGAGAATAACGTCGAATTCATTGAAAGGAAGCACCACCAAATCAGCCAAGAACTCTACACCTCCCACTAACACTTTACACCCTCTACACACTCTATCCACCCGAACAGAAGTCCCCAAAGGAGTTCTGACGCCCCAACTAACACCCAAACTACTAGCTACAACACCCAAACTACTCAAACATTTCTCAGATACAAAGGAATGGGTTGACCCCGAATCAAACAAAGCGTAAACGGAAAGATCTAAGATGGAGATCATACCGGTCACCACGTCGTTCGCATTCTCTGCCGCACCTTTAGTGAGAGCGTACAACCTCCCTTGGTCTCCTCCAGCTCCAACAGGCATGGCGTTAGCACCTGTTCCTCGGCCAGCACTCACAACTCCTCGCCCCATACTGCCTCTATAGCTCCTAGATGGAGCCCTAGGCCCCTGCACCGATCCCACAGACTGTGCTGGTGCAGCACTCCTCCTCGGACAGATGTTACTCCTATGACCCGGCTGTCCACAAGTGTAGCAGGTCACCGGAGCTGATCTCAGTAAATGACATTCCCCAAAATGTGGCTTCTTGCAGATACCACACATCGGCAACCCTCCCGATGCTCCACTTCTACTCGCCGGTCCTGCCCTACGGCAGGTAGCACTCCTATGACCGGGGAGACCACAGGTATAACAAACCATCACACCCCTCTATGGAGCAGACTGTGCACCTCGAAAGTAGGAGTAAGATGTCTGAGCCCTCTTAGCCGGGTGGCTATGAGTGACCGAGGGAGAAGGCTGAGTCGACGCCTTCCTCTTCTTCTCTTCCTTCTTCTTGTTCTCCAGCCTTTCCCTTTCCAAAGCCGCTGCCTTAACTGACACAAGGCTCCCCATATCAGCGGTGGTGACTCCCTCCTGAATCTCCACTCTCAACCCATTCTTGAACTTGGTAATGAGCTTCCTCTCCCGGTTGGCCCGCTCATCATACCACTTAGAGAGAGAAGTGAACTCTATGTAATATGCCAGAACGGACTTCTCCCCTTGCTCCAAACTCATGAACTCCTTGGCTTTCTCCTCACGCCAAAGGTCCGGGCAAAACTGATCACGAAACACCTCCACAAACTCATCCAACTCCATCTCTGGCGGAACCACTCGACTCTGTGGCATCGACCTCCACCAATTCAGTTCATGCCCCTTAAGCAGAAAAGTCATTGCCTGCACCTTCAACCCTTCCTCAAGTTCCATTTGCAGGAACTTGTACTCACATTCCTGGAGCCACTGCTCTGCCACCTCAGGATCAGCTGCTTCCCCAATGAACTCCCCAAAATTCCATCCCTTCAACAGACTCGGCTGAAACCTAGGAGCTCCTCCTCCAAAACCCGAGTTCCCAGTGGACCTACTTCCCCTTGCTTGAATGGATTCACTACAGGAGGACATTAACCATTTCAGTTGACCGCTCAAGAAACTTCAAACAACTCAATTCACCACTTGATTTCAAAACATCCCACCCATTTAAAACAGTTTGACAAAAACCCTTGGAATGTCGGTCCCATACCGATGTCTCATCCTCCCTCCCAACGAGGTTAATTACTCCCCAAAGAGAGAAGATAATCAACCGGTACAGCAGCGACAAACCAGGCTCTGATACCATTTGTAACACCCGTCCCGAATCAACCCGAGTAAACCCGTGGTTGAACCGGTCCCAGGTACTACCGAGTAAAAACAAGGGTAAATCAGTGAAATTGGCGGTGATCAAAAGACAATAAAAACATAAGAGGCCTCATAAAAACGTGAAACTGGAATCCGGGTACAATCCAAACCATCATAAATCCCCCAATCCAACCATAAACCAGAAAGTACATAAAAACCCCCAAAATCCCATAGTCAACTGAAATGAACAGAAAAGTCAACTCCGCGTAATCCCAGTCTTCACCTCATGGCTTCCGTCCAGAACTTCACGAAATCAACCTCGAACTCAAACTCCTCAGCCACCTCTACTAGCCACGAGATCCTGAAAGGGGAAAAGGGATCAATTTCCTATTGAAATTGAGTGAACCCACTAGGCCTACCTACACGTTGTCCTATTCTATGGAGCGGTCCCAACTCCGCACAAGACATTCAACAATGGAACCATACCCAACCCCCCTTTCCATATTTTAATTCCCTAAAAACAGTCTAGGTGATCACGTTGGTCAGTTCTTGTTCTCAAGCACAATTCATAGCATTAGAATAACACAGAACTAATACATCAATCCACGGCACACACAGCATCATCACAACACAACCATCAACCAAGTCACAACCACAACCACAAGCACACAACCGTTCACATTCACATTATCTAGGTGAGTTATTAGGCGCCAAGGAGTTGTCCACACCACCACCGCCGGCCATCACATCATCCAGACGCATCCACTAGGGATCCTTCCACGAAGGAGAACGACATCCGACGCATCCTCAAGGGATCCTTCCACTAAGGAGAACGACAACCATCCTTGATATCCAACCAAGGGATTCACCCCAGTGAATCAGACTCAAACCATCGGTATTTCGGGTGGGGCAGTGTGGGCTCCTTCAGGTTCTACTTTCACATACAAGTTTTAACATAGAACTTCCAACTCATCACAATTCATCCACAACCACAACCCAATTCACACCATCCACATTATAACACCATTCACCACGCACACGTATTCCATCCAATACACGCCCCTGTCACATCTCAACCACAATCAATAAAGGTAACCGGCTAGCTCACCGGCCACCCCCACCTGCAAGTACAGGGGAGGCCATGTCATGAGTCTAGGGGTCACCCACCTGTCCCTCATACTCAGAGCGACCCCACATTGGCAGGGCAACTCTCCTGCATCCACAACCAACAATTCATAATATCATAGCACCTGCACTCATTTCCCAACCATCCTAATTCTCATTTCTATGTCAATCCATTACTTGATTCACTTCAGCTCACACCCAACCCCAAATCATAGCAATCAACAACAACAATCAATCACGGCAATCATCAATAGCAATCAAGTACATTCACAGAACAGTTTATCCCCTTTTACGCTCATCATTTTCATGCATAACCTAGGTTTTGTTCTAAGTCCAATTGAAACTCCTCACGCTGTCCAAACTACTTACACAATGCTAAGCCCTCACCTGGAATAGAAGACGAGGCTCTAATCGTCTTCTAGTTCCCCAGAAACTCGATTTCCAACCACCAAACTCGTAGCTCTACCCTTCCTTACTGCTCACGACCTACACCCAGAAACCCAAAATGGAGGTTAGCGATCTCTTCTCCTCGTCGCTACGAATCCATAGCAACAAACGGAACTCAATTCCGACCTCTACAGCTCCCGGAATCACCCTTCGAAGATTGCTCGCACTAGGTTCGTCAATGACTTTTCGGGGAGAGAGAAAGGGGAAAGAAGTTATGAATTTCCGTGCAAATCCGTCCTTTTATGCACGAAAAGTGCGCCTGGTATGTCAAAATGTGCGCCGGCGCACATTGACCCCTAAAAGGCGCACATTTTGAATATTCCGCCGAAAGTTTGCTGAATTAATTGAAAAGTGTCTGGCACTTCTAAAAGTGCGCCTGCGCACTTCAGAGCCCAAAATCAGCACTTTTTGGTGCATCACCATTCCCCTCTTTGCAACTTCGACCCAACTTAAACCCGAATGACCCAAAACTCAAGGGGAGCTTAAGAGCACTGATTCCAGTACCCTAGCCTACCGATCTTGAGTTCCAAACCGTTTGGTTGAGCGGGGATGTTACAGGGGTAACTTCCCGGAAATCTTTCGACATAATGAGGCAAATGGCAGGGGGTGCTAAACATGTTGGTTTCTTATACGAAGATCTCCGGAACCACAACAGGGAAAGACCAGATGCTGCATTGAGCACCACTGAGGGATCATCTCTGCAGCGTTATTTTAGGGTCCGCGCGAGCGAGGGAAAAAATTTCTTCTATGAGCTTCAGGAAGACAATTGCAGTGAAATCTTGAGTGTCTTTTGGGCAGACAACAGGATGCGGGAAGAATTCTCAGTGTTTGGGGACTCAATCAGTTTCGATACCACGTACAGAACAAACAAAGACTACAGGCCCTTAGGTAATTTGTAATATTTTTGATTGTACTACGTTATATCTAAGCTTCATATACGTAATATATTTCATTCATATTTCATAACATTTATATTATATTACGTATTACTTTTTATCTTATTACGTTTCATAATGCTGTGATTACGTTGTGCTTGTTTTTATATTACGTAACAGCTTTATTCGTCGGGTACAACCACCATAGAGATTTGGTGATATTCGGTGCTGGTCTCTTGTTTGACGAGACGTCAGCTACTTTCGAATGGTTGTTCCATATGTTTGACAAGTGCATTGGGGGGAAGAAACCAACAAGTATCTTCACAGACCAAGCAGCAGCGATTGCTGCCGGTATTAGGGCCATATATCCAATGCCGGTTACATACCATGGTCTGTGTACATTCCATATTCTCAATAATGCTGCCAGAAACTTGGGATCACTCTGTGACAAGGTACCAAAATCACTCGTGTCATGCGTAGCTCCCTAAATACATTCCACTCTACTTATATTTTGCAACATTTGATATCAGGTATTCGTAGCTGAACTAAGCTACCTGATGTTTGGGGTTGACACTGAAGCTGAGTTCGAGGTTCACTGGGGGCTAATGAAAAAAAATTGCTTCCCTGATCGTGAACCAGAAGGACACCCATGGCTCACTCAAATCTACCAAAAAAGGACACAGTGGTCTAGGGCATGGATGCAATCACATTTCACCTGTGGCATGCGTAGCTCACAACTAAGTGAGACGTGCAACAGTAACATGAGGCGCTACCTGGCTCCAAACCTAACCCTGGAAGAATTTTTCCAGCAGTTCAGCCGACTAGTGGAGAACAAAAGAGAGGAGGAATTGAAGCGGGACTTCAAGATGAAAACATCCAAACCGTTGAATAGGTGATACTAACATACAATTAATCTATAATAATCTTATCTTGTTTGTAATACATTACAACTTGAAAAGTTATATATTTGTCACATATACGTAACACGTCCCTGGACTTCTTTGTTATACATGATAACATGAAAAAGTTATATATTTGGACAACCTACGTAACACGTTCCTACGACTCTCCGTTGTACAGGTTTGAGCACAGTGAACTGACAAAACAACTAGCTGAAGAGTACACCCCTAGAATGTTTAAGAGGTGGTTGTCTGAATACGAGCAGACTTTAGCCTACGGCGTGCTGGCGTTGGATGAAAAAATAAATGATGGTGTGATGACATTCACCGTGTTCAAACAGGATGTTAATGGGACGAGAACTGATGAAAGATTGGTGACATGCACAAGAGATTGTTCAAACATAGTGTGTGGGTGCCACATGTTTGAAATTGAGGGCTTAATGTGCAGACATATAATACGATTCAGGGAGGTACTGGGTAGTAACGGAAATCATTTGCTGCTGCATATACCTAAACCATTAATCCTACAAAGGTACACATTTTTAGTAATACTTTTCTTCTCCTTTCGTATTATATTTTCACAATTTTCGTCATATATTATCTTCCTTTTAGTAATACATTAAATAATAATTCGTATTAGGTATTGTCGGACAGCAAAGGATGGGCTGCTCATTGCAGACACAATCCCAGAGGTTTCCCACCCAGATGTTGCCCAAATGTCAGAGTTAATTACTGCAATGGCTAAGCTTAAGTCTACGGTACTTTCCGGTTATATAATAAATGTACAATTACAAATTTGGTACTTTATAAATACATAATACTTAACATGTCTTCATATACTTCTATTCAGGTTAATGGAGATACAGCCAAGACTGCTACAGCTATACAGTGCATAATTGACCTGGAGAAGAGGATGAGCACTGTAGTCAACCTAAACGAGCATCAAAGGGAAGTGCCCTGCCAAGCACCCAAAAAAATGAAGAAACGAACAGAGACTTTCAAACCGAAGAAAAGGCCTATATCTCAAAGGGAGCGGAATGCATTCTTGCACTCAGTTCGAAAGGACAAAGATGTAATCTTTCGGAACCACGAAATGGGTGGGACTGACCTCCGACTTTAACAAAAAATGTAAAAACAATTAATCGTAATACTTTAGTATGTGTATGAAATATTACATCCTAGTACACGTATCTGTAAAACTAATATTTCGTAATATTTACTTTTCAACCGCCACCACCCAAAAAGCATTAAATTATATATATACCAAAAAGCTTACTATAAATAATATATATACCAAAAAGCTTACTATAAATAATACTTTCTCCCTCATACTTTCCAGAACCAGACATCTATTCACCCAGATCTGAAAAAAACATGCCGCCACTAATCCCCCACTGTAAATGCAACCTACCCGCTTACATCTATTCTGTTGAACTACCGACGATATATTCTTCCTTCATGTACTTTCTAGGTTGCCAAAAACCACCAGCTCAGAGATGCAAAATGTTCGTCTGGTGTATGGAGATGGACATGAGTCAGAATGAGGAAGCCGCGCGGATGTACAATCTACCTCATGCCAATATCGTGGCTAAGATAGCTCATACACAAGATGAAATGTCAACCTCATCCAACATCGGAGAGAGCTCGGGTGGGCAGGTATATATAACTTCTGTATACTTTCATCTTTCCTTAGTTACACTTTCCTGAGAAAAATGTCATAATCCTAATATTCATAATACATTACTCCATATGTATTTTTCTCGTAACACATGATATTTAACTTCGTAATCGATGACTATACCATTCGTTATACTTTCACGAACGCAGGACCAACAACTAGTCAGGTGTTCGCCGGGACCTATTATGCAGGAGTTACGAACTCTAGAGCTGCTGGATGAAGTTTCAAGTCTTCAATCAAGAGTGGAATTCCTAGAGTGCCAACTTAGAAACATGAGGTTGAACTAGATCTTGACATAAGAGGTTGTTTCTTATGTTTCTTGGCCAAGTGTAACGAATACATTTCCTAAGTAGTACGTATATTCTTATATTGTATATATTATTAAGTTACTAAGTGTTACGAGTGTGCACGTAATGAATTACATGAGATCTTATTTGTGATACCTTCAACACGTAATTAATGCAGGTCAAACTGGTTGGGTAACGTTGAACGATTCCCAACAACCAGCATTAAATAAACTTATAACCCCAACGAGCCCAACACAACACACATATTAAATATATCTCTTTAGGTCCATATCCTCCTCTCTCTATTCCAAAATCTCAAAACAAAAAATGCCAAGCTTCATCCCATACTGTAGCTGCAATCTCCCGTGTTACATTTATGAGGCTGACCGTCCGATGATGACTTCTCCGTATCGCTTCTTTCTGGGATGCCAGAAACCAGCAGCTGAAAGATGCAGCATGTTCATGTGGTGCATGCAAACGGCTAAGAATGAGATTGATGAAGCTGAACATCTGATCAATGTGAACCCAAACTCGTCCACAAGGCGGCCGGAACAACAGGTAAATTCACTTTTTCGTTTTATTGTAAGTTCTTTTTGGTAATTATATAGGGATGAATTATTAATATTTATTATTCCTCTTCCTACAGGCAATAACAACATCTGACCTTGTAGATATAGCCATAGAACGTAGTTCAACGGTTAGAAGAGAGATCAATGATTGGCTCGAGGGGAGAATTAATGGTCACTCAGGTTAGCAAATGGATGGGGTTTTGGTTTATGTAAGAGAATATTCTGCTATGAACATGGTGGTTATGTGTTACGAATTAAATGCATAATAATTACGAATTACGTTATATGTACTACTAAATCCAAAAGTTAGTACGACAAAATTAAGTTATAATAATTCAAAAGTAAGCATTACTCTTCACTCTGATGCGTAACTCATATGTTACGTATCATCGTGAAGGGTATTACGCTCAGATTCCTTCCCACATCCCTATCCCCCTAATCTTCCTAGCTTCCTCATATGCCTTCTTCAACACTTGATCAGCAATAACGTTGTAAGGCGAAATTAACAAAAGTAGGCAAACTTCCTGCCTCCTCCTCTCAATCTTGACTGGATCTGACCAACTTAAGATCTCAGACGTCACTGCTCCTTCCCATGTCTCCAACAAGTTTAATGCAAAAATGCCACAGGAAGTGTTATCTGGCTGTCTTATACTGCGATGGTTAACCCATTTATTGACATCGATTGGCTCTGGTGGTAGTGATGTACGGAACATGGGAATTAGATTGTTGGCCAACTCCATGATGTTCCTTGATGTCCGCATGTATATCTCTGGAACTTCTGCACGGTCTAGACTATCCAGATAGTCACCACACCGGTTCTTCAGATTAACACAGAACACAACAAAGTATTTTTCGTGACACATCGGGAAGAACCACTGCATAGAAAAATGAGGGAACTAATACTATTAATAAATGTCATGAAATAATGCAGTTACATTTACGAATAACATAAAAACAGTTACAAAATGTTAAAAAATACTATACGAAAAAACTTCAAAAATATAACGATATTTAATAATTAATATTACTTACGTAGTCAACCTTTTCCCAGTCCATATCGGTGGTCCAATCCTTCCCTTGAATGTATTTTATGGCTTCACTGATGGTAAATCCCTTATTGATGCACATAGACTATAGAACAAAAACACACCATTATTAGTTCAAGTTATATATTACGTTGAACTGAACAACCTAAATAACAGAACACTTACAGCGCACTCCATCCCGAAAATGAACCTATCGCAGAACCTGGTTTGCTTGAATAAAATATTTATGCACTGTTCATACGTGTCAATAAAAAAATTTGACAGCATGCAGCCGGGTCTGCATGTCATGAACTCTTCCCTGCTCAACCTTCCAATTTGATGTTCGCTATAGAAAAGAACTTCTTCCCTGAATGACGATATACATGTAATTCCAATTAATACGTACAAATAAAAAAAGTATTACGAATTCATTATTACTCATAACCGAAAGACAGGGATAAGTGATAACTCACTGGTCATAATCCTCACTCCACATGTACGTTGTGAGCGCCTGGCACCTCTCATTGTCTGCCCATACATCAGTGTTGTATGCGTCGATCTTATCCACAAGCGAGACCATTTCCTGCGTTATAGGTCTCGGTGAATACCTGATCAGTTGTAGGTCCTGCGTTCAAGAAAGTATAACGAATGTTATGGTCATCGATTACGAAATTGAATATTTCTTAATACGAGAATATGTACCTCTGGAGTTTGTTCAGATTCTTCATTACCAGCAGCTGATTTCTTAAACCTTATTTTAGTGAATTTCTGCGCTTCGTAGGGAGACTTGATATACTTGGACTTCGCCTTGGTCCTTTTGGATGCTGACCTAAGCTTCTTGCTCTTGTTCACCTGTGAAAAAAAATATTACAAATTACAACTCTAAATATTAAACAAATATTTAACAATGAAAATACATCAATGGGGGGTTAAAAAAAATTGTCGCGTTAAATTTAAACTTAATAAATACATAACAAGTTGTATCGACACCCCCCCATGTGAAGCGGACCCACAATGGTACAACATATACGAAACATCTCCCAATAAGGTTACAAAGGCGGTAAAAAAGTATAACTAAATCAGTTAACACATATAACGAAAGTGTGCATAAACCTATACGAGATTTTGGTTTTCAACTATACCCCTGAAACCACCTTGGCCGACTTCTTCATTTTCCCATCTAGGAGAGCAGATATTGGCAGTTCATCATGTTGCTGAGAAGAACTCTCATGTTCCTCATCAGCTGTTCCTTCAACCATAGACTTGCCAATATCTACTACAAGGTTGAAATAAAAAATTCCACCTTGTGCATCTCCCTCCTTATCTCCACCTTTGCCCTGGTTTATCAAATTTTCCTGCCCCTGGGCGACTTCAACGTCCTTCTGAACCACCTTCTCCTTCTCGATGAAGTTTTCACCTCCTGTAGTGTCACCTCCTTCCTTGACATTATCCTCCTTCCTTGGCACCTCCTGCATTGGCACCTCCTCCCTTGGCACCTTCTTCCTTGGCACCTCTTTCCTTGGCACCTCCTGCCTTGGTGACTTCTGAATTGGCACATTAACAGGCCTCTCCTGGCTAATTGGCACCACATTCCTTGGTGACTTCTGCTTCTGCAACGCCTGCTCACCCCGATCCCCACGAAGCAACTGACCACCTTTGGTCAACCTCTTCCTCTTCTGCCCTGACTTATGGGGTGAAGATACCTTGAACACCCGACCATCATCTTCCTCTGCCACATTGACGGGCCTCTCCTTGGTAATAGCTGCATCGGGTACCTTCTGCTTTTTCTTCTTCTTACTAGACTGCATCCGGGCCAAAGCATGGTTGATGTCTGCATCTGTGTAGCTTGCCAGAGCGATATCCTCAGATATTATTCGACGCTCAACAGATATGTTGCACTTTGGATCACCTGCGATGCGATCATCACATTGCTGCTTCATATCCAACAGAGTGGCAAGTGCACCCCAGTGGAAATGGATGTAGGTATTCAACCATTCCCTCCTCTCCTCGACCTGTATAGAAAGTATAATGAGAAAAGAGAGAAAGTATTACAAATAAATAGAAAGTATTACAAAGTAAAGGAAATAATACTAAAAGTGGCAGCATGTATTACGAATACATGTTTAACTGAGAAATTCGTAACACTGAGCAAAACATGCGTTCGTAATACATGCATTAGAAACTACTTACTTCGTCCAGGGACATATGATCGATGTCGAGTCTGGTGAATGGCATGGCTGATGGATAGATATCCTCTGAATTCAGCCGCGACTTAGACCCTGCCTCCTGCTTCTTATTCTTCTTCTCACCTCTTTCCGTTTTGTCTTTCTGTGACAACACCAACTGACCTTTGCCAACCAATGGCCTCCCCGGTGCATTTACATTGACAGGACTGTCGTCTTGGGTCAAGTACTGTCTAATGTCGGCATTGACGACTCTGGAGCCAATGGTCGTAGCTTCGTCTTCCTCGGGCTTCCATTGAATAATGGTGCCTGTGCTCAGGCCACCGTTCGCTTCCAACCTTAAAGTATGGGTATTGACAGCCCTCTGGGTCCAGTTAATGACCGTAGGTCTGATTCTCGGAACTGAGTCACCGGCTAGTCCCACCATATCAAGATAGAACAACTGTTTTTACAAAGAAACAATTAACTAACAAACATTAATAAAACGTAATACTTAATAACTTAAAACGTTATTTTCCTTGAAAATACGTAACACTTCCTAAAACTAACCATCAGGAGACACATATCTGCCTTGATGTATCCTTTGTCCGTCTGTCCTACTTGACGGTATACCTCGAACAAGAACGAGCACCAGTTGTACTCTTCGAACCTATGTGCTCTTCGACCGTATATAATACCCAAGTATTGATGCGGGACTTTCTGGCTGGATTTTGGGTGGAACATATTACCCAGCAGCACCAAAAAAACAACGAGAACCATTTCTCATCGTTGGTTTTGATCGACAACTGATGTTCGAGCTCACCCAACTGACCGGAGGTCGCCTTGCCTCTCTGAATCCCTAGATGCCGGGTCCAGACTTTCACCTCTTCCGTAGTGTAGTTCAATTGGTTGAAAACAGATGCATGGCCCCTTGGTAAGTTATAAATCCTTTGAATATGATCCTCTGTCAAGGTGATCTGAGCACCAGGCCGACAGTGAGGATTAGGTTTGAAAAATCGAAGTGATTAATCAGCCATATCAGTTGACCTGACTTGAAATTTGTCACATTCAGGTGTTCTACAAACCCTAAGCCCCTTGCCTCCAACAATTTTTTCCGGGCGGGGTACCAGCATTCCACCATTGGCGCATCCTCGACGGACTGCACCGACTTTGTGTAACAATGTTAACACTTGTTAACATTGTTACACAAATTTTTTTTTTACTTTCAAAAAAAACTTGTTAACACCTTTTTTCCTTTTAACTAATTAACAATGTTATTTTAACTGATAACAGTTAACATGATTTTTACTTGATAACTAGTTAACATCATTTTTTGTTTGATAACTAGTTAACATCATGATTTAAATAACTAGTTAACAAAAAAATTAGTTGATAAGTTATCAAAATTAGTTAACTAGTTAACAGTGTTTTTTTAACTGATAACTAGTTAACAACGTTTTTTGTTTGATAACTTGTTAACAGATTTAGGTGATAACTTGTTATCAACATTAGTTAACTAGTTATCAAATTAACATAATTAGTTAATTAGATAACTTATCGAGTTAACTAGTTAACATCATGACTAAGATAATGTAACATCCCGTTTCTAAGTGTCCGGTTAGAACTGAAAATTCTTGGTTAAACCTCGTTGGTTGATGCTTTGAGAATTTTAATTAATTAATTTGCGAGTGTAATTTATACAATGGTGCGATAAATTATTTTCGAGTTAGTTGTTGGGTTCGAGTTCTAAATCGACGGGTCAAATCAATGGATCGGACCGATTGACCTGACCCGTGTATGGAGCATGGAATTAATTAATGAGGAAGTTGGGCTTTAAGCCCACCCACGTCACCCAAATGCAGCAACAACGTTAAGAAGAAGAGGAAGTGAAGTTTGGTGGGAAAAAGGAAGAAGTAGTATAATAGGTCCATTATTCGGTCAACTTAATTGAAGAAGAGCGTTGGTCCCAGGTTGGCCAACAGCAACGTGTAATGGGGAAGAGTTGGGCCAAGCCCACTTTCCCTTGTCTATTTTCGGCTGTGTTAGTGAAGAAGAATAAGGAGCTGGGCCTGAGGCCCTTATGTTTTCCGTTCACAATTAGAGTAGGGTGGTGTTTTGGAGGAGGAAAAAAGGGGAGTGGGCAGTTGGAGTTTTGCACGAAAATCAAGAGAGAAAGGGAGAGAGAGAGATGGCGGCGGGACAGAAAACGAGAGAGGTTGGCGGCGCAAGGGGAGATGGCTGGGGTGGTGATCGAGTTATGGGAGGCAGCGACTCCGACTTTAGGGAGCGTACGAGGCTGGAGAGAAAAAGAGAGCGTCGATGGACTTCTTGACTTTAGGAGGACAGAACTCGGCATCAGAAAAACGAAGGTGGGACATCGGTTAGTACTTAAGGCTTCATAGAGCCTCAATAGGATCGTTTCGAGGAAAGGAGTGTTCGAATGGAGGTTTGGAGGCGATTTGGGTGTTTTCCGCTCGCTTTCCAAGAATCGTGGGGTCATCGAAGGCAGCGGGGACCCTCAACGGCGGCAAGGGCTCGCCGGAGAAGATGACTGATTTGTTGCCGCTTGCTGAAAGTTTGATGACCACACAGTCGGATCAGAAAGTTAAGTGATTGTCTGGAAGTTCTGGATTTTGTGGTGGTTGTTACGAAATTATGTGGGAAATTGTTTTTTTGGTCCTTAACTGTTAGTTTGTCACAGATGAGGCTCTGGGCGGTCGCTGGTAACGGATTAAGTACCTGGACTGTTTTGCTTAACTGAGGAAGTTGAAGGACTGCTGGAGGAATTTGGGGAAAATGTCAGTTTAGTTACCAGATGGATCATGGAGTTGCAGATCAGTCTTTTGACCATATCTCCTTCGTTAGAGCTCCGTTTGACGATCCGTCAGAACCAGTGGAATCAGGACAGATAGACGGATGTTCTAGGACAGAATTCAGAAACTTCTTTTAGGCTAAGGTGAGGGTTTAGCGTCGATAGGTAGCTATAACGTGAGGAATTATAATCCGACTTAGTAATTAATAAGGATGCACGAATTGGAGAGTTGTAAATGGATTTAATTATATGATTGTTGATTGGATGAATTGATGTGATTTGGTGCCATATGGTGTTATGTGTATGATGTGATTTTATGATTGATTGACTTGTCTTGACTGTTGGTTGACTAGGTGGCTAGAATGAGAGTTTAATTATTGTTTGCGCAATTTATATATGCATGGTTGTGATTATTGGAACTGTGGAATGTTGGTTGCAGGGACTGACCCTGCCAATGTGGGGTCATCCTAACGATGAACAGGAGGGTGACCCTAGACCTTGCGACATGATCACCCTTTTGCTTTTATTATTACAGGTGGGGTGGTCGGTAAGGCTAGCAGTCCGCCCGTAATAGGTGTGGATTTGTGATGTGGAATTGGGAAGTGGAATTAATCAAATGGAATTCGGTAAATGGAATTAAAACGATAGAACTGGAAGGAGCCAACGTTACCCCATTTGTGTTTCACCCACCGACGGACTGGTGGTTAGGGCCTACCGACGGACTGGTAGATTAGTCTCCCGACGGGGACTGGAATTGTGGAATTGTGGATATGTGACGTGTTCCCCATGCGGTAGGGGAGCACGAGGCCGGCAGGGTAGCGGGGGAACAAATCCTTATGGCGCCTAATTAACTCACCTAGTTAAACGAAATGTGAACCGTTGTGTGTGTGTGTGTGTTGCGTTGGATGTGATTGTGAGCTGAAATGTGATGTATGTTGGATCATGTTGATGTTGGCTTTAGTTATGATGACGTTGATGTTGGTTTGTTTATGAGCATCGAATGATTTTGCTGGGGTGGTGCATGATGGGAAAGGGTAGAGGGATAAATATTTGATCACCTAGTACTACCATATTAGGTTGTTAAAATGAACTAATGGAAAGTGTCGGTCCCATTGCTGTATTCCAACGTGGGAGTCTGGGATGCTCCCTAGGTAGTTCGGCGCATAGTTAAGCCCAGTGGGTTCACTCAGTTTCACTAGGAAACTGATCCCCTCCTAGTCTCTCTTTTCAGTTAGAAGTAGTTGGTGAGTTGAGCGGAGTTTGGAGCATCAGTTATGGTAGTCGAGCTTGGAGTTGAGCTAGAAGACTGAAGGATGGTGACCGAGGACGAGGACGTTATATTGTGTATTTAATTTTAGTTGACGTTTTGGGGGTTTGGAATCATTTATGTTGAGTATTGAATTTGGGATTTGAAATTTGTATTTCGGTTTTGGTTTTGAATTATGGAAGCTTCCGCTTGGTGTCGTTTTATATTCTTTTAATGTGTTTAAAATATTAAATTTTGGTTGGTTTCGATTATATTTAACCGTGACGCCTGATTCTTGGTCTAACCAGTGGGTTCGACCCGGGCGATTTGGGACGGGTGTTACAGATAACTAGTTAACATTTTTTAAGATGATAACTAGTTAACATAATGACTAAGATAACTAGTAACATTTTTTAAGATGATAACTAGTTAACCAATCGAGTTAACTAGTTAACATCATGTCTAAGATAATTAGTTAACATTTTTTTAAGATGATAACTAGTTAACCAATCAAGTTAACTAGTTATCAAATTAACATAATTAGTTAACTAGATAACTTATCTAGTTAATTTATTTAGTCGATAACTACCTACAAATTAGGTACCTAGTTAATTTTTTATTAAGTATTAACTAGTAACTTATTGGCAACTACATAAAATTGTGCGGTTGTATTTGTAATTTTTAAAAATTATTAAACAATCACCCACATTTTAGTTACAGATTAGTCACTTAATTTAATTATTTGACATTTCAGTCACTCTTCTTCCTCACCCCTCCATCCTCCCTGCCAACGACCTGCCCTCACCCAGGTCAACGTCCGACACCATATTTTCCCAATCCGCACACTCAGCTCATGATTCACCGTTGGCCACCACGACGACGGTCTGTACTCAGTCAGCACCGACCCATATCCCTCCCACTAGATCTCGATCAACGTCGGCCACCATGGCCGAAACTTGACCTTCTTGCCACCGCCGCCGGCAACGGTGGCGGCGGCTTTGATTTCTTGTCCGACGCAACGGGCGGCGCTACTATCTCCACTACTAATAGCAGTAGTATTACTACTCCGCCGCTGATCCTTGCGTACAATCAGAACAAAATGTTCGGCGGGATACAGATCTCACCGGCGACGACGACGGTGGTGGTGGAGAGTGGTTCGACATCAACGGTGGGTTTGAAGGGCAGTGAGGATCAGATGATTAAGAATAATAATAATAGTCAGAGCAATAATTACAGTAGCTGGACCGGTGCAGTGCAGATAGGAGGGAAGGAGAGAAGGTATTTTTGTTTATTTTTTGAAATACCAATTTTGCCCCTCCTGTCAAATGGTTGGAAGTGGTCCAACCAAAAATGGTTGGGTCCGGATCTTGTGCCCCTTGGCGATTTCATTACTTGTATAATTCAATGAATTCTACTTTTCTTTGCATATTACTCTTATATGTTTATATAATTTTAAATATTATTCTAAATGATTATTTCATTAATATTTTTAAAATTGTATGATTGATGAGGTTAATGATTTGTGGTTTACCGTTAAAGTCGTTTTAAACTATAGTGAATCTAACATGTTGACCCACTCTAAAACTTTCGAAAATATTTTTAAAATTCGGTCACTCAGTAAAGAGTCAAGTAACGGGTCATTTAGTCGTCTTGCCGAGTTATCAAATTATAGCCGCCTGGTAACCTGTCGTGGGTCATTCGGTCACCCGGTAACGAGTTGAGTGACGGGTCATTTGGTCGGCCGACTGAATTTTTGAATATAACCACCCGGTAACGAGTCGGGTAATGGGTCATTTGGTCGCCCGACTAAAGTTTCAAATATAGCCACCTGATAATGAGTCCGGTAACGGGTCATTTGGTCGCCCGCAATGAGTCGAGTATTGGGTCATTCGTTCGTGTTATTTGGGTAACGAGTCGCTATATTTGAAAATTAACGGGTGGCCCTAAACCCAATCCTAACCCACCCAGAAAAAGTTGGGTTATCGGATTTGGGTCATTTCATTTTCAGGTGTTAAAGTAGCAAACTCAACCCTATATTTTTGAAAGGTTTCAGAGCGGGTCAACATGTTAGATTCACTATAGTTTAAAATGATTTTTAAATTAAACGATATATCATTAGACTCATCAATTTGGCTTACTAGTACAATTTTAAAAATATTAATGAAATAATCATAAAAGGATAAAATTTAAATTATATAAAGAGTAATAGCATGTAGAGAAAAGTAGAATTCATTAAATTATACAAATAATGAAATCGCCAAGGTACTTGCGTTTTATTAGACGATGTGGTAACTTTTGCCCTTGTTTTATAATTGAAATGATGCCCTATTTTGGGAATTATGATCTTGAATGACCCTTATGTGGGAATTTTTTTTTCCCATAATAAGATTATTAGAAAATTTTATTTACAAAATAAGGTAGTCTTTCAGTCAATTTCAAATCTAAGGCAAAATGTCCTGATTAAGTACTAAAATCGCCAGCCTAAGTGACAATGTACATATTTGTCTTGTAAAAAAAAAAGTGACAATGTACATTTGACCGTCTTTGAATAATATAAAATAGGCCTAATACACAAATCTATCCAAACCTTTTCGGTTTATGTCAATTCTAGTCACTTCTATTTTAGTGACACGAAATAGGTCAAACCTTTAATTATTGTGTTAAATTTATCCAGTTGACCAAATTGATTGTTAACTTTTTAACATCGTTAGTGATGTGGTAAATGAAGCTACCATGACATCCATTTAACCAGTCAAGTGTATGCCGCCACATCAGCTGCCACCTCATAATATTAATTATAAAATAAATAAATAAAACTAATAGAATTATAAAATGAACTATAAAAATAAAAAATTAAAATTAGACCACCGCCGCTTCATCACTAGCACGAAACCACCGCCGATTCATCACCAGGCATGGAACCACCGCCGTCAAAACTGGAGCGCCGCCGTCCGCTCGACCACGATTACCCGCGCTGCACTGGATTTCAATTACTCGTCGAGGGGCAGCAGCAGCAGTGAGCTGAGGGAAATGGCATATGGATTCCCAGCCGCAAAGCTTGAATCCTAATAGACAATAGTCGTCTCCACTAACGGTTTGAGACAGACAAACCCTAACTACAACATCCCTTCCTCCCCTAGTCAGGAATCAATCCAAGAAATTGATCCAAAATCAAACTCATTTCTCCTCAAGCCAACTCCTCCTTATACCCCGTATTAAACTCCATCACTCAATTCCAGCCTCGTCACGTACACCGTCGCCACCGACGCCATCGATGGGCAGAACATCACCGAGCACTCGTAATCCATCAGACCTAGCTCCGATATGGAATGCACCATGTACTCCATCTCTTTATTTGTCGCCCCCGAGCCCGTCGCAGCCTTTAAGAATCAGATCATCAAAACGTATTGGGTCGGAATGATTAGGGTCCATTCCAAATTAGCCCGAATGGTCTTCTCCATTACGATAATTTGTTGACTGCAGTAGGCTCTGTCGGAAATTAGAACCAATTCGTTGATTTCAGCTGTAGTTAGGGAGGGATGTTGTAGTTGGTGAAGGAGGGGTAAGAAGGTGGTGTTTTTGGCGATGGTGGACGGTGGTTGTGAGGAAAGGGAAGGTCGGTGGACAAGGTTTATCCGGAGAATAGAAAATGTTTTTTTTTATCATTTTTATTTCATTTTTATAATTTAATGTTTAATAATATTTTTTCATAGAAATGCTAACAAGGTTATGTGTATTTTGACAAGTCAGCAGTTCCGTTAAGTTTTTCGATAAATTGGATGAAATAGTTAACGGAATTTATCAAAATGGATGATTTAGGATTTTCAATAGAAGTGGATAGAATTGACATATTCCGCAAAGATTTTCCTAGATTTGTGTATTAGACCTATAAAATACTTTATCGCCAATATGGTTGCGATTTACCATTCAAAATGCCAGACTTCCTTTTACTGTTTTATTTTCTGTTGTCATATTTGTTTTATTTTTTATTTTTCTTTGTTTATAATATATATGCCAAAAAAGTTATATATAATTAAAAAATTATTTTTTTTATGGTGAATGTATCATTTATCCAATCTAAATGGTACTATCATGTGAATGATTTATATCTGTCGGTCCTAGTTCGTATAGGAACTGGTTAAGTGTTGGACTTGATTAATAGAATTAATTCGGGCCGATTATGTAGGAAATCATTAGACGCAAACAAAATAATCGTAGCGGAAATACGATAACATTTAACAACCTAGATTATCTCGACTGCATATTAATCAATAACAAGGGTTATCGTGACTCACCTTCTTGAAGCGTGATATTAGCTCGAAAACTAATACCTCCCGTAGCCTTTAGATCGTTCCAGAGAGCTCCAAATGTAGCTCCTCTATTTAGTCCACGCTAGCTGGGATGCGGATCTTCCTCGCAAAAGCTTGCTAGAACTTCTGGTCGAAGAACGACTTTTAGGGTTATGGAGGCTAGGGTTTTCTCCGAGAGAAAATGTGTTTGGCTTAGGATTAACTGCTACCCTACCAGTCTTATTTATAGGATTAGGGCAGAAACCCTAATCCCTTCCTAACCATAATGGGCTGCCAGCCAGTAGTCCCAATCTACCATGGATTGAGCCTATTAAATGATCCGATCCATACTATAGGCGTGTGATCTTGTAGGACCCGGTCCGATTAGCCGTGGCCCAAACCACTAATTAATATTGGTCTCTAGCAAGACATATTAATCCCTAACCGACCTGAATTAATTATATTAATCAGGTCCAACACTTAACTAGTTCCTATGCGGATTTGGACCGATGGACATAAATCCTTCAGTCTCCCATTTGATCGAGGGACAAGTCCGCACGTTAAGATTTCCTATGTCTCCTAGTCGACCATTTTGAGAACGTGATAACATGGAGCAGTTACTCACTTATAGCTCAAAATCTTTCTTCTTGTCACTGAGATTCTTGAACTATTTTAAAAAACAAATGATTGTAACAACAATCCATTTGAGCATAGCATGCATTTCCACAATTCTCACTCAACAAGGGGCCCGGGTCACCGTATCATGCCTTGCAGCAGGAGAGACATCTCCAGTCTTGTATTGATCATGATCCCACTCAAATTATGACTACCCCGAAAATAGTGCCTTTATAACTCCTTTATTTAGGTTAGCGTTTGACAGAATCAAAGGTGAGTCACTCATTGAATGAGGTCATACCATACTCATGTCGGAGGAATCAAATAGAAGTCTATAACTTTAGAAAGTCTTGAGTTACTTTCCAAAGCAGGTCATGTCCAGTATGCAACACTTATACATACCCATGTATATGGAAGGACAACACTTTGTCTCTATAGTCCATGAAACTCGCAACTATCACAACCAGTATACAAACTAGTCCTTTATGGGAGTTCATTTATGTTCAGCTTAACAACTCCAGACTAGGGACAAAACATAGCTTGAGAGGTTCAGTTCACTTATGGGGTTTCATGCATCAGAGACTTGTGGTTATGATCCCATTGAACACTACTCAACTATTGAACATTTCATTCGATTCTAAGCCAAAATCAAATGAGAAGGAAACACATTTCCTTTTGTTGAAACAATAACTCCAATGTCATACATCTCATGTAATAAACTCTATTACCTAATGTATACATTAAATCTAAGCAAGGTCTTCCAAGACAATCTCCAACAACTTGTCCGGGTCCTTTTGCCAAGTTGTGCTACTTATGCTTAGCACCGCTTAGAGGCTTAGTCAACAGATCAACCAACTTGTCATCTGTTGAAGCTTTGCACAATCTGATCAAGTATTTCCCCATATAGTCTTGAAGTAGATATTACTTCGTATCAATGTGGCTTGACCTAGCCTTGGGGCTTGGTTCCTTCAACTAGGAAATGGCTCCATTGTTGTTACAATGAAAACCTACTTTCTTTTGGCGTGAAGGAACCACCTCAAGCTCTGTCAGAAACTTATTGATCCACATAGCTTACATTATCGCTTCTACTGCAGCAATGTACTCTCATTTGTAGAAGATTGAGCCACCAAAATCCATTTGGTACTCTTCCAGCATTCTAGTCCTTCATCATCATGAAGACGTATCTGGAATATGACTACGTGTCATCATGATTAGTCAAATGGTTGGTATCACCATGCCATTTAATTTTCAACCCCTTTTGACCTCCAATCACCAGAAAAATAATCCTTGGTTCTTACTTAGATACTTAAGGATTATTTTTGAAAACAATCCAATGAAGCTCACATGGATTTGATCGGAATATGTTGCTTATGACTGAATCATATGCAACATCAGGTCGAGTAAATGTCATGACATACGTGATGGTTCTATATCTGAAGCGTATAGAACACTCATCATCTCTCCTTCTCAGCTTGTGTGCACGACACTATTTGCTGAGGTGTATGCCGTGGTTCATATGAAGGTATCTTCTCTTAGATTCCCTCATATCGAACCTATCAAGAACCTTATCAATATAAGTCGCTTGACATAGACCAATGAGCTTTCTTGATCTACCTCTATAAATCTAGATGCCTAGTATGTACTCTCATCTCACCCAGGTCTTTCATTGAAAATCATTTTCAATGAGAAGTATGTCATCTACATACAAGACCAAAGAACTACGTTGCTCCCACTGAATTTCTTGTATACACAAGTTTCCTCTATACATAAGATGAAGTCAACTTCCTTGACAGCTTCATCAAGTATGAGGTTTCGACTCCTTGATGCTTACTTAAGTCTAGGGGTGGAAATGGTTTGGTTTTTGGTTAACCAAAACCGAAACTTAGGTTAACCGAAACCAAAAAGGAAGAAAATCACTAACCTAAACCAAAACCAAAAATATTTTGGTTAACTGAAACCGAAACCAAAAATTCCGGTTTGGTTTTGGTTACCCGTAACTAACCAAAACTCATATCAAATTCAAATCAAACAAAGAAATATCACAACTTTGTAAATAATATATGCTAAGGCTTAAAACTGTATATACATGATACATCACCAATCCATTACCCATAATGTAAGGATCAAAATGTCATAGTGTACTAACATTTACACACACTTTAACTAAACAAGTGAAGAGTTTAATAACTATTGTTTAAACTAGCATAAATATACAAAATCAACACTAATAACTTAGTGTCCACTGCGTAAACTTTGACGCAGTGTAGGAACAACAACAATAGGCCCCTCCAGCTAGCAACAACAATAACCTCTCCACTCAAAAAACAACACCAGACTTCATTTCAACCATGGATAAGGATTCACTTCCACACTTGCACTTGGATTCTCATCCACGTTCAGAGTTTGCATTAATAACAATGCTAATGAAAAATGAAATGAAGTTATTATCATATAAACATAAAACAAAGCAAGAAAATAAGATGTATGAAAAGACTAAATAATGAGCGAATATTAAGCACTAAGCACTTACCACGTTGAAATTCCTCTTCTTCCCCCTCTTCATCTTCTTCTTCGTCATTGCCGAGTGTCTGACAGGATCTTAACCAATCTTCACTGCAAACAAGAGCCTCAACCATTTTAGGAGTCAAAGAACTCCTAAAAGAATTTAGGACTCACCCCCTGTACTAAACGCTTCTTCAGAAGCTATAGAGGATATAGGTAGGGCTGTATATAAGCTGAGCCGAGCCGAGCCGATCTTTGCTCAGGCTCGGGCTCGGCTCGATAAGATTTATGGCTGACTCAACCTCGGCTCGGGCTCGATTCGAGCTAGAAGATTTGAGCTCGAGCTCGGCTCGTTAGAAAAATTTAGAGCTCGAGCTTGGCTCGGGCTCGGCTCGAAATGAGCGTTTAACGAGCCTAAGCTCGGCTCGATTCAAGCTCGGGCTCAATTCAAGCTCGAGCTCGAAGCTTGTCGAACTCGGCTTGAGCACGAATCGAGCCATAAATTCTAACTCGAGCTCAGCAAGACCTAAAAAATCTAAGATCAAGCTCAACCCAACCTCGATTCGAGTTTAGCTCGATATAAACTCTTAACCAACTCAAGTCGACTCGTTAAAAACCCTTAACAAGCTCAAGTTAGGCTCAAAGCCCATAATAATTTACTTAAAATGAGTTCAACCAAATACAAACTCATTAAGACTAATTCATCAAAAAAAAAAAAAAAAAAAACTCATTAAGACTAGATGGACCATGGACCATCCAAGTCTCTACATTATGTGAGACTATTCATTTTAAGTGTCAAGGCCTTGTTATTTATAAGTCTTGACTCTTGATGGATTCCTTCCTTCCTTTAAACTATCAATGTGGTATACATTTACCTAAACCACTAATGTGGTATTGTTGAGGAGCCATAAACGAGATAGCTCGCGAGCCAGGCTCAACGAGTCGACGGGCCGAGCCAGCTCACGAGCCTACCGAGCTGAGCTAGGGTAGGCTCGGGCTCGGCTCATTTACTTTCAAGCCGGCTCGCGAGCCAGCTCATTTACAAACGAGCCGAGTTTCGAGCGAGCTTTTTAACCATTTTTCTGAGCTGAGCTCCGAGCCGCTCACGAGCGGCTTGGCTCATCAACCGCCCTAGATATAGGGATAGTGTTTACACCTTAATTTATCTTTAGCCCATACCACATTGAAGAAATTAAGGAATTAAATGGCTTTATTAGGCCATTAATTGCCTTAGTAATTAAATAACATAAATTGGGCCATGACGTCATCTTTTGGCCTATTTTTCGTGATAATTCTGTCCAGATTAGTATTTTGGTCATAACTCCTTCATACGAATTCCGAATGATGCAAAATTGGTGGTGATCCATATGTAGATGACGACCCAGTTCCACCGGACCAGTGAGATATGGCCTCTGCAAGATGACGACCAAAAATACCACATTGCTTGTTTGTGGAGGTTTGAATGGCTTTATTAACCTTTAATCATTCTATTAAGTTAAATTGATTAAACAAGGCCATGGATTTACTATTTTATCCTCACGGAGCCTCCCCATCAAGGAGGAGGGTATCCCATTGAAGTGAAGACTTCATGTCGATCCATCGAAGTGAAGACTTCATGTCGACCTATCGAAGTCAGGATCTAATGTCGATCCATCGAAGGGAAGCCATCTCATCAAGATGGAAACCCTAAGACTTCGATCCATCGAAGTGAGGATCGCATGTCCATCCATCGAAGTGAAGACTTCATGTCGACCTATCGAAGTCAGGATCTCATGTCGATCCATCGAAGGGAAGCCATCTCATCAAGATGGAAACACTAAGACTTCAATCCATCGAAGTCAAGATCTCATGTCGACCTTTCGAAGTCAGGATCTCATGTCGACCTATCAAAGTAAGGATCTCATGTCGATCCATCGAAGGGAAGCCATCTCATCAAGATGGAAACCCTAAGACTTCGATCCATCAAAGTGAGGATCTCATGTCGATCCATCGAAGTGAGGATCTCATGTCCATCCATCGAAGTGAAGACTTCATGTCGATCTATCGAAGTCAGGATCTCATGTCGATCCATCGAAGGGAAGCCATCTCATCAAGATGGAAACCCTAAGACTTCGATCCATCGAAGTCAAGATCTCATGTCGACCTATCGAAGTCAGGATCTCATGTCGATCCATCGAAGGGAAGCCATCTCATCAAGATGGAAACCCTAAGACTTCGATCCATCGAAGTCAAGATCTCATGTTGACCTATCGAAGTCAGGATCTCATGTCGATCCATCGAAGGGAAGCCATCTCATCAAGATGGAAACCCTAAGACTTTGATCCATCAAAGTCAAGATCTCATGTCGACCTATCGAAGTCAGGATCTCATGTCGATCCATCGAAGGGAAGCCATCTCATCAAGATGGGAACCCTAAGACTTCGATCCATCGAAGTGAGGATCTCATGTCGATCCATCGAAGTGAGGATCTCATGTCTATCCATCGAAGTGAAGACTTCATGTCGACCTATCGAAGTCAGGATCTCATGTCAATCCATCGAAGGGAAGCCATCTCATCAAGATGGAAACCCTAAGACTTCGATCCATCGAAGTGAGGATCTCATGTCCATCCATCGAAGTGAAGACTTCATGTCGACCCATCGAAGTCAGGATCTTATGTCGATCCATCGAAGGGAAGTCATCATCATATCGACCTCCTCGTCAAGAGGGAAGGAGGGGAGCCATCTCATTAAGATGGAAACCCTAAGGCCGATTTCATGATGATGATGTCATCATGACGACCTTCTCGTCAAGAGGGAAGGAGGAAGGAAGGAGGGGAGCCATCTCATTAAGATGGAAACCCTAAGGCCGATTCCATGATGATGATGTCATTATGACGACCACCTCGTCAAGAGGGAAGGAGGGAAGCAAGGAGGAAGCCATCATCATGTCTACCTCCTCGTCAAGAGGGAAGGAAGGAAGGAAGGAGGGGAGCCATCTCATTAAGATGGAAACCCTAAGGCCGATTCCATGATGATGATGTCATCATGTCTACCTCCCCTTCAAGAGAGAAGGAGGGAAGCAAGGAGGATGCCATCATCATGTCTACCTCCTCGTCAAGAGAGAAGGAGGAAAGCAAGGAGGATATCCTCCTCGTCAAGAAGGAAACCCTAAGACCAACTTCAAGAGACGGTGTCATCTCCTCATTAAGAGTGAAACCCTAAGGGATGATGTGATCATATCAAACCCTATCTCAGGAATACAAGCTTCCTCCACCAACGTCACTACTCCTCCAAGGCAGTTGAAGAGAGTAAACCGCCACCACCACGATGATAGCCACGTTCAAGAGATAGGAAGTAACCTCCTTGACAGTTACTTCCTCCACTTGCAGTTACCACTCATATTTTTCTATAAATATGAGAGGTATTCGACAGAGACAAGCCCCGCGCAATCACACAAGCAGACACTCTGCCCAAATTTCCAACTTTCTCTGTAATTTCATTTCCAGTAGCCATAGCCGCCTTTACTTTTGGAGCTCTCTCAGAACCTCCATAGGAGTAGCAGTAACAGTAGACTTAGCAAAAAAACATCAAACACCCTCGTTCAAACATTGTTTGGAGAGGTGTGAACCGTGTAAATACTCCTTGTTCCAAGAAGTCAAAAGAGCATTTATTGTGTTCAGACACAAGAGTTTCTACCACCAGAAACAGATAGCAAATATATCTCTAGCCAACTCAGAAAGTACAGGAAACCTCATGGCACTCTTCATCCACCAACCCAATATGTCAAAATCATAACTATCAATATACATTTGATCCTCCGGAGAAGGTTCAGCCCACACCTCCTCACGTAAATTTAATTCCAACTCAGAAAGTGCATCACGTTTATGGAGGCTTTTAACTCCACCAATAATTTTGTCCCCCTTTCTTCCCCATACAACTTGATGAAACAAAACTCCATGTAATGCATCTTCTGTCTTGGGTCTAGTACAGTGGCTATATAAAAGATTTTGTTCATTCTAATATTGGTCTCCTTTGACTCTAACCAATATTTTCCACTCTTAAGCTTCATTGTGGCAGCCATATTTCGAATCTCCTCGTCGTCATTAACTTCTAATTGAGATATTATCTCAAAAAAACATCACACATTTCCTTGAAGAAAAGATGAGAAGTCACATAAGAGGTTCCTGAAACAAGACAAGTCAAGTCATAAAAGAACCTCAGGTACTCCATCATTCTCCTCACATTTACCCAATCTCCAGCTTCAGGAACTCCGATGTGTTGACCCTTATACATCTTTTGGTTAAGATCCTTCTCAAACTGTGGATCTAGTCCATCTACCATCCTAAAGGGCAGTTCAAATGGTTCAGCTGATTCTAGCATCAAATATGTGGAGTTCAATCTAGTGGAAACGTCCAAACTTGGCATTTTTCTACAATTAATTTTCTGCAATACAACACATTGTAAGAACAATTCATATCTAGCTGAAGAAGCACAAATCCATTTGACAGCTTCTCTGACCCTTCGCGCAGACATTCCTATTCCCTCTAGGCCATCACTCACAACTAAATTTATTATGTGAGCTGCACATCGAACATGAAGATACTTCCCACCGATTATACTTGTCCCCCAAGTATTCAGTTTGTCATTAACACAACGAACAACTCCATCATTAGCACTTGCGTTGTCCAATGTAACACTAAAAACACTCTTTATCTTCCATTCTTCTAGACAAGCGACAATTTCCTTCCCAATTTCATCCCCTTTATGACTAGTAATCTTACGAAAATTAATGACTTTTTTGTGCAGCTTCCAATCTTTGAATAAAATGGGTAGGTACACATATGTAGTTGGTATTGTTCACTGAGGTCCAACTATCAGTGGTAAGTGAAACCCTTCCTGAACATTTGGATTTGAAGTATTTCCTAAGTTTCTCCCTGGCTTCGAAAAACAATTTCACACAATCTTCCTTAATTGTCTTTCTACATGGAATTTGAAACCTGGGACATGAAACAAATACAAAGCCCCTAAACCCATCATGCTCCACAAATCTAAAAGGCAACTCATCCATTATGATCATTCTAGCCAAAGCAAGTCTAATCTCAACCTGATTAAACTTCCAGTTGTTGAAATCAACAACTCCATCACTATTCTCTTGTAAAGTTAAAATAGCTTGAGTGTTGCTTAAACTATGCTTCTTCCTACAACTTTTATCATGATTTGTAAGTGCTGACATACCATTTCTCGTTGGATGGGCAGCAATCAAAGTGTTGCATCGCTTACACTTCCCAGTCTACACTTCTTCATCCCCTTTTGTGACAAACACGACTTCAAACTGGTTCCATACGTCTGCTCTCTTTGTCTTAGTCTCCACTCTCTTTCTCTTTTGATTCAACGTAACATCATCACCGATTGCAATATTTGCAGGTACACTCTCTTGATTTTCTTGCAATGTAGTAATAACATCTCCACTCCCACTAGCAACACCAACATTAGGATTCAGATTTGGAGTTTCGAGCAGTGAGCGAGTATTATCATCCATCAAATTTAACCTAGAATGAACCATGGGAGAAGAGGTCAGATCGCATATAAGGACTGAAGTATTAAAGTAATGTATATCATATGTCCCTCTATGAAATACTTACAGAGTTATAGTAGAGTAAAAGAAAGTTGCAGTCGGTGGTGCAAACTGAGATCAGAGACGTCGAACGTGGAATCGAGATAAAAAAAAAGTTAAAATCCCTAGATTTTGATTTAGGGCTTCACACACACTTGCCTCTTGCTTCGTGGGTTCACTATATATATTATATATACTATCCATTTGTAAGGTAGAACCCGTAGCCATGAAATTAGAGATAGTTCAATATGGGCTGGTAGAATATAAAATATGGGTTGGGCTTGAGTGGACAAACTGAAATATGCAATCATAAATCATGTAATGGCTAGTAATTAATTGGGTGTCTTGCTGAATTTGTTTATTTTTTGGTTTTTTTGGTTTTGGTTTTGGTTTTGGTTAACCAAGAACCAAATCGAAACCATGACATTTTCTAAAACGCTAACCAAAACCAAAGCGAAACAAAAATAAATGGTTTTGGTTAACCAAAAACCTAGTATTTTGGTTTTGGTTAGGAATAAACCGAAAAACCTAAAACCAATTCCCAGCCCTACTTAAGTCCATACATGGATCTCTCAAGTTTGCATACCTTCCCAAGGTTTTAGGATCTTCAAAACCTATTGGTTGTGTCATGTACACATCCACTTCCAGAAAGCCATTCAGGAAGACGGTTTTGATATCCAACTGCCATATTCATAATCATGAAATGAAACAATCAATGGGATAATCCGAATGGATCAAATCATATCCTCTTGCCAAGATCAAGAGTCCGAACTCGTCATTGCTTGAGTGTAGGTTATTGGTTCTTGACTTTCAAGAAGCAAGATGTCTAGAGTTCCAGTCATAACGAAGATTACAAATATTCATAGATGGAACTCTAGTCCATTTAGACTAACGAATTTGGGTGAACAACAACAACTTGAGTATATAGCCCATCCTTTGGCGTTTCCTCTACATCTTCATTGTCTTGAACAATTTCTTATTCAATCGGGTTCTCAGATGTAATTGGATCAGTATCCATTTGTTGCTCATCATCTTGAGTTTCTTCAAGATGAATATTTCTCCCACTTGTTTTCTTGAAAATGAAGTCATTTTCCAAGAAGACACCAACACGAGCAACAAACACTTTGTTTCTCTGAGGGTTGTAGAAGTAATATCCTTTTGTCTCTTTAGGATAGCCTACAAATAGGCACTTTGTCTTATTTTGGTGCTAGTTTATCGAAAAGCATACGCTTAACATAAAGTTCGCGACCCCAAACTTTTAGAAAAGATATCATTGGTATTTTACCAATCCATACGGTATCTTTTCAGTAGACTTAGACGAAGTTCTATTTCAGTGTGAGTTTGTAGTACAACGTTCCTTTCTGGGAAGTATTTGGAAGACTGCGAATTCACTATCAAATCTTTGAATATTTGGTTAAGTATGGTTTGATCTACATTAGATTTTCCATTTTACCATAATTCAAGTTTTGAGGGTGTCCATGAGCCATTGATGTTTGTAGAACACAATCATTATGAAAGTTATCCTAAAAGTCACTTGCTCGTGGAATTTAAAGAAATCAGTATTTCTGAATTCGCGTGTTTTATTTTGTTATGCACGACAACAAGTTGAAAAATATTCAACATCAACAATAATTTGGCAAAACACAAAGTCTTATTTTCTGATCAATAAATAATCCAAAATAAGAATTCAATATTATTCTAAATCCAAAACAGATCAATGATATTCTGTGTTCTGGTCTTTAAGTAGAACAAAATAACAATTATCAAGTTCTAAAATAAAACCACAAGAAAAGATAAACTGCAATCTTCCATCTTTAATGGTTGTCATGCTAACACCTTTGGTCATGCTTAAGACGCATCTTTTCCTATTGCCAATTCTCTACTTCTTCTTTGTCCCTACATATGCAAGGCAATATGTCAGTGACAAAACTAATATCCGTATACGAGAGATGTAGAGTTTGTTGATTTGTCGTTTTATGACAAAATACCTGTTGAAGTGGACGATCCATTCTTCAAGTCTTCTAGATATTTGGGACAGTTGCGCTTCTAGTGGCCTCTTTGCTTGCAGTGAAAACACTCACCAGAATGTTCCACTTTCTTGCCAGCAGTTGTCGCCTTGCTTTTCGAAGCAACAACAGATTTGCTCTTCGTTAGATAATTTCGATGCTTGTTCCCCTTTCTCTTGAACTTTTGTACTTGATTTACTACTAGCACATCATTGGACACGGGAGTTGACTGTTCAACCTTCATGTCCGTTTCTGCTGCTATAAGTAAATTAAGCATTTGATCGAGGTCATGCACCTCACATCGCATGTTATAATTCATCATAAAAGGGAAAAAAAAACCATCATGCAGTCTATTGAGGATCATGTCATTAGCTATTTCGGGATCCATCTTGAAACCCATTAGCTGGATTTTTTGCAATTTCTGAATCATTGCACAAATGAAAGGTTCAACAGGTTGTCCATTTGCCAATTTGTCGCCCATGATTGACTCATCAATGCAAATCTGTCCCCTCTCCTCTGCCCATCGAACATCTTTCGAAGGCTTAGAAGCATGGGGTAAGCTCTCTCATTTTCGTAAGTTCTTTGCAGATTTGCAAACAAGCTCCCTAGCATAGTACAAGTGACAAATTCCTCATCTCTTGTAGCAAACTTGTGAGTTTTGACCTCTTTTGTTGTTGCCCCATCTGGCAACGGTTCAAGCGGCCCCTCAATCACATTGAGTTTGCACTCTAATCTGAGATCAATTTTAAGGGCTCTTTTCCATGCGAGAAAATTGGACTTTCCAATAAGTTTTTCCTTCTCAAGGAACGTTCTTAAATTGGGGTAGTTGGGTTGACTAATCATTATTTCTACAAAATAAAGTGCAAAGGAAAATGTTATTATTTCAATAAAACACATAGCTCAACAATTTTCTCTAAAATTGAGAGTATATGTGTACTTCATTCACACAAAAGTGTGTCCCCTTGAATGAAATACTTCCCAAGATCCTAAATCCAACAAAAATTAGCCGTACTTTGACACTGTCACTAAATTTTTGTAATTTAGGTAAACCAATCATTGGTCAATCACAACTCTTTTGTGACTCTTGGTTGATTATGTGACACTCACAAATCATTTATGCTTCAACAAAAACTTTGTCTTTTGAATTCGTTGAGTACGACCAAAAACGAACTTATGGACCCCTAAGATCCACCCTTGCTATCCAATGCAATAATATGTCCATAGTCTACTTTGGCAGAAAAGGCCTAGTTCTTGTAAAGGCATCACAGGTCTCGTTATGGTAAAGCATTGCTTCAATTTTACTTTGGGGATATTTTAGGTGATGTGTTTTTATCTACGTTTGCTAGTGAACTAATCGCGCAAGAGACTTACACAACAACCTAAAATATGGTTCTAAGCATTCAGACAATAAACACTTGTAGGTGATCGGATTTTGGCCCCCTTTAATCTTGGAAAAAACATTGTGAAAACACATAGTCGGATTTTGTACGACTAACTTTTTGTTGGATTTAGGATCTTGGGAAGTATTTCATTCAAGGGACACAGTTTTGTGTGAATGAAGTACACATATGCTCTTAATTTTAGAGAAAATTATCAAGCTATGTATATTTGAAACAATAATAGTTTTTGCACTTTATTTTTGTATAATTATGGTTAGTCAACTCGTTTATCCTATCACCAAATTAATGAACTTATCCTTACGAAGAAGAAGTTCAAAGTATTGTGAATGCTAAAGGCTTTTGAAGCCCTCACCATACTAAGAACAAAGTAATGTTCTTGAGGAAATGTCCTTGAAATCCATACTTTAAACTTCAAATAGTCACCTCATATGAGGAAGAGAAGACTATAAGTGAATTTTAAAAGACAATATTTGATTGTCATGTGCCGCGTGTTGTCATTCATAGAACCACTTGGAGTGAAATTTATGAATGCTTGGTACCCCAAACGACCAAATCTCTCTCCTAAAATTTATACAATGACTGCATGAATTAAGTGGGAGGAGAACAAGAAGCAATGATTGCTTCTCGCCCGTAGTTGCCTGGTTTATACACATTCTTGTGAACCACTTCAGATATGATGTTAAGGGCATCCGTGTTTAAAGTATTAAACAAAGGAATGAGAGGTGTGATACCGACAAAACACTATACGAACAAGAGATCGTAAATGAAAATGGATTTCAGACAAAATCATATTTGTAACTTGGAAGAAATTAGTGGTGGAATAAAACTCCGCATTGACAATGATGCTAGGATGGCATGCATTCCAGTGGGAGTTTTAGTTCCAATAACACCATGAAGCAAAAGAAAAACTCATAATCCACATTTGGTGTTGTCATTAGACACATTAGTTTTCTACGAGCGAAACAACTTTAAATAGTTGGTGTTTCAACCTCATTTTCTTGTGAGAGTTTTGATACATGCAAAGCTTTACCTAATGAGAAAGATGACTAGGTCGTTGTTCTTTTGCCAAAGTGAAAGAGCAAATGATCTTTTGGCCCTCACACATAATGATGTGTGTGGACCTATGAGTTCAATGACTCGTGGAGGGTTTAGATACTTCATCACTCTTACTGATGACTTAAGTAGGTATGGGTGCATCTACTTAATGAATCAGAAGTTTGAATCTTATGAAATGTTCAAAGATTCCAAAAAATGAAGTATAAAACTAATTGGTAGGAAGATAGAAGCCATTCGGTTTGACCGAGATGGTGAATATCTTAGCCAAGAGTTTTCCGATCATCTTAGGAGTTATGAAATCATTTCACAACTCACTCCTCTTAGAATTTCATAGTTGAATGGAGTGTTTGAAAGGAGAAACTGAACCTTGTTAGACATGGTTCAGTCTATAATGAGCTTCACTAATCTTACAAATATTTTTCCGGGGACATGAAACTACTGCGTTTACACTGAATAAAACTCCGTCTAAATTTGTAGAAAAGACACCATATCACATATGGATTGGTAGTGTACCAATGATGTCTTTTCTAAAAAGTTTGCGGTTGCAAACTTTATGTTGAGCATATGCTTTTTAATAAACTAGCACCAAAATAAGACAAAGTGCCTATTTGTAGGTTATCCTATAGAGACGAAGGGATATTACTTCTACTACCCTCAAGAGAACAAAATGTTTGTTGCTCGTGTTGGTGTCTTCTTGGAAAATGAGTTCATTTTCAAGAAAACAAGTGGGAGAAATATTCATCTTGAAGAAATTCAAGATGATGAGCAACAAATGGATACGGATCCAAACATATTTGAGAACCTAGTAGAACAAGAAATTATTCAAATCAGTGAAGATGTAGAGGAAACACTAAAAGATGGGTGAGATACTCAAGCTGCTATTGTATACCTAAAACCGTTAGTCTGAGAGGACTAGAATTCCACCTAAGAAGTTTGATGACTTCATTATGACTGGAAGTCTAGACGTTTCACTTATTGAAAGTCAAGAGCCAACAACCTACAAACAAGCAATGACGAGTTCAGACTCCTAATCTTGGCAAGATGCCATGATTTGATCCATTCAGATCATCCTAGTGATTGCTGCATTTCATAATTATGAATTTGATAGTTGGATACCAAAACCGCCTTCCTGAATGGTTCAATGGAAGAGTATGTGTATGACACAACCAATAGGTTTTGAAGATCCTAAGAATCATGGGAAAGTATGCAAACTTAAGAGATCATTTATGGACTTAAGTAAGCATCAAGGAGTTAAAACCTCATACTTGATGAAGTTGTAAAGGAAATTGACTTCATTATGTGTATAGAGAAAACTTGTGTCTACAAGAAATTCAGTGGGAGCAATGTAGTCTTTTGGTCTTGTATGTAGATGACATACTAGTCATTGGAAATGTGTTTCAATGAAAGACCTGGGTGAGGTAGAGTACATATTGAGCTTTAAGATCTATAGAGATAGATCAGGAAAACTCATTGGTCTATGCCAAGAGACTTATATTGATAAGGTCCTTGATAGGTTCGATATGAGGGAATCCCGGAGGTGATACCCTCCTATGAACCACGACATACGTTTCAACAAAGAATCGCTTCTTTAGACACAAGCTGAAAAGGAGATATGATGAGTGTTCCACAAGTTTTGGCTATAAACTCATCATGTATGTCATGACATGTACTCGAAGAGATGTTGTATCATGTGCAACATATTCTAATCGAATATAGGTGATTTTTTTCACTAAATTGTGTCGAGAAAATCCTTAAGTATCTTGCTAAAGACTTAGGATTATTCTATAGTGATTGGAGGTGAAAAGGGAGTTTGACAATTAAATGGCATGATGATGCCAACCATTTGACTAATCGTGATGACACGTAGTCATAATCCAGATACATCTTCATGGCGATGAAGGAGTAGTATGCTGGAAGAGTACAAACGGATTTTGGTGGCTCAATCTTCTACGAAATCAGAGTACATTGTTGCAGCAGAAGCGACAATGTAAGCTATGTGGATCAATAAGTTTCTGATAGAGTTTGAGGTGGTTCCTTCACGCCAAAAGGAAGTAGGTCTTCGTTGTGACAACAATGAAGCCACTTCTCTTTTGAAGGAACCATGCCCCAAGGCTAGGCCAAGCAACATTGATATGAAGTAATGTCTACTTCAAGGCTGTGTGAAGAAACACTTGATCAGATTGCGCAAAGCTTCAACAGATGACAAGTTGGTTGATCTGTTGACTAAGACTATAAGCGTGCTAAGCATAAGTAGCACAACTTGGCAAAAGGACTCGAACAAGTTGTTGGAGATTGTCTTCGAAGACCTTGCTTAGATTTGATGTATACATTATGTAATAGAGTTTATACATGAGATGTATGAAATTGGAGTTATTGTTTCAACAAAAGGAAATATGTTACTTTCTCATTTGATTTTGGCTTAGAATCGAATGAAATGTTCAATAGTTGAGTATTGTTCAATGGGATCATCACCACAAGTCGCTGATGCATGAAACCCCATAAGTGAACTGAACCTCTCAAGCTATGTTTTGTCCCTAGTCTGGAGTTGTTAAACTGAACATAAACGAACTCCCATAAAGGACTATATGATGGTTGTGATAGTCGCGAGTTTCACGGACTATAGAGACAAAATGTTGGCCTGCCATATACATGGGTATGTATAAGTGTTGCATACTGGACATGACCTGCTTTGGAAAGTAACCCAAGACTTTCTAAAGTTATACACTTCTAGTGGATTCCTCTGACATGAGTATGGTATGACCTCATTCAAGGAGTGACTCACCTTTGATTCTGTTAAACGCTCACCTGAATAAGGGAGTTATAAAGGCATTGTTTTCGGGGTAGTCACGATTTGAGTGGGAGCATGATCGATACAAGACTGGAGATGTCTCTACTGCTGCAAGGCAGGATACGGTGACCCAGGCCCCTTGTATGCTCAAATGGATTATTGTTACAATCATTTGTTTTTTAAATAGTTCAAGAATCTTAGTGACAAGAAGAAAGATTTTGAGCTATAAGTGAGTAACCGCTCCATGTTATCACGTTCTCAAAATGGTCGACCAGGAGACACTGGAAATCTTAACGTACAGACTTGTCCCTAGGCCAAGTGAGAGACTGAAGGATTTATGTCCGTTGGTCCTAGTCCGTATAGGAACTGGTTAAGTGTTGGACCTGATTAATAGAATTAATTCGGGCTAATTAGGGATTAATATGTCTTGCTAGAGACCAATTTTAATTAGTGGTTTGGGCCACGGCTAATCGGACTGGGTCCTACAAGGTCACACACCTATAGTATGGATCAGATCATTTAATAGGCCCAATCCATGGTGGATTGGTGGTTTGGGACTACTGGGCTGGTGGCCCATTAGGGTTATTAGGGTTTCTGCTCTAATCCTATAAATAAGACTGTTAGGGTAGTAGTCAATCCTAAGCCAAATACACTTTCTCTCAGAGAAAACCATAGCCGCCATAACCCTAAAAGCTTTGGCGAGGAAGATCCGGATCCCAGCTAGCGTGGACTAAGTAGAGGAACTACATTTGAAGCTCTCTGGATTGATCTAAAGGCTACGGGAGGTATTAGTTTTTGAGCTAATATCACGCTTCAAGAGGTGAGTCGCAATAAGCCTTTGTTATTGATTTATATGCAATCGGGCTGATCTAGGCTGTTAGATGTTATCGTATTTCCGCTACGATTATGTTGTTTGCATCTAACGATTTCCTAAATCATGTTCGACTTAAACATTTTAAACTTTGAACCTCTTGCAAAACCAAACTAATTCATCTCATAACATCTCGAATCGAGCGCGAGCTCATAATTTTCTCAGTCGCTTATCTCGAGTCGAACTCGAGCTCGTAATTTTCTCAGTCGGCACACCTCAAGTCAAACTCGAGCTCGTAATTTTCTCAGTCGGCACATCTCGAATCAAGCTCGTAATTTTCTCAGTCGGCACATCTCGAGCTCGTAATTTTCTCAGTTGGCCCATCTTGAATCGAGGTCGAGCTCGATTTGTTAAACTTTAGAGTCGGCCCATCTCGAATCGAGCCGAGTCACGAACATATTTTTTCTAAGCTAAACGTCGAGTAAATCTCGAGCAACTCTATTCGTTAACTAACCTATTTTAACGAATTAGATCTGTTGTACAAAATTTCAAAGTTTAAAATGTTTAGGTCCAGATCGTATAAATTGATACGTTCACGATAAAAAAACTAAAAAAAATAATTATATACATTATAAACAACTGAAAATAGAAAACAAAACAAATATTAAAACAAAAAAAGAAGTAAATAGCAAAAAGAAGCCTGACATTTGTATGTTAAGTCGCCAAAAGGTTTGGCGATGAAGTATTTTTATAATTTAAAACTTGCCAAATGCATATCGCCATTTACTCTAGTGATTTTAGTGCTGAGTCAACATTTTTACCCTAGATTTGGAATTGATCATAAGAGTATCCTACTTTGGGAATAAAGTTTTCGAATGACCCTATCATGGGAAAAAATCCTAGATGGGCAGGGGAAGAGACGACCGAAACGTCGTCGTTTTGTTTGAAGGAGTCCGAACTAAATGAAACGACGTCATTTCATTGATGGGGCGGCGATTAAAATGAAGTACACATCTGCTTGAGGGGAGACTCAAACCCGAGCCATCGAGGACACATGCCACCAAGTTACCATTGCACTAAGCTTAATATTCGCTTTAATTTAGATTTGGCTATTATAAGTTACTTATGTAACTGACTGATATAACCTATTCTAATAACTAAATTAAAGTAACACTTGATGTTAAATATTAATATACTATAATTAGAGTGATATGATATAATTGAACATTATTTCAGAAAATTGTACTTTGTTATTAATTCAAAAATTTTACTAAGGCTAATTTGGGGATTTTAGCACTAAGTTCTGACCACCAGGTTCGGGGTGTAACACTTACCGTAACTTCTGATGAGTGCTATCATGTAGTTCTTAAAATCCGAAGTGGCGTGGGCGGATAGCCTTACGACCTTTGAAGGATCATTTGGAACCAAAGGGACCTGTTTGTGTGCCTCCACCGACTTTGGGCGTTCCATCTCAAATTCTCTTGTGTCTACCATGAAACAGGCTTCTTTCCTTCTAAGTGCCACATCATAGCATCTTCGTGTGAGCGTAGGGTTTCCTCGAGCCACTCCTACCCCTCCATTGGCGGGGAATTTCATGACTTGGTGTATGGGTTAGGAGATAGCTTTGAACCTTGCTAGACTTGGACGTCCCATAATGATGTTGTAAACCGTCGCCCTCTTGGTGATATGGAACTTGACTTCCTTCATTTCTTGGTGCTCCTCATCCCCTATTGTTATGTCGAGTACCTAAGGCCCAATACCAGGACGCCTTCTGATGACACTCGATTTGACGTGATTATCAGCCTCATTTAAGCGACATTTCCTTGCTTAAGACATGGTTTTTAGGGTAGAATAACGAATATTCAATCGATTGCCCTATCTCGTGCCATTTGTGTTACCTTGGCCCGTTTCGGGTCTATTTGATGGTTTTCTAGTGTTTTTATGTTAGCACAGGTTTTTGCCGTCAAATAAAATAGCCAAGGACGTGTCTAAGGCGTTGGAACCTCGAGGAATTGCACCGGAATCGATCCAAGGAGCCAATCAAGTCGAAACAATTCCTGCCCCGGTTTACAAAGGAATTTTCGCCGAAATACCTCAACATTTTCGGCGAAAATATCAGTACAAATCGGCAATGCTCATCAACAGAAGTTTTCGGCGAAAATGTTAAGTTTTCGACCGAAAACTATGGGACCGAAATTTACAGGAGAAATCAGCCGGCGGACCACCAATTTACAAGAGAATTTTCGCCAAAAATCCTTCATTATTTTCGGCGAAAATATTAGTTAAAATTCGGCTGAAGTAGGGTTAAGTATAAATACTTAACCGGTAGCCCAAAATAGAATATACTTTTGAATATACTTTGAAGAACACTTTTCATACATCAGAATTTAGAGAATCCTCTCAAGTTCTAGAGCAGAGAGTTTTGAGTTTGAAGAGCCGGAAAGAGATCGTGACGCCATCCCTTCCATCTCGAAGACTCGGAGCTAGGATTGCAGTCTACCGGAAGATCGAAGTTCTGCCAGAGTCGTCTAAATTAGGTTTTTCAGATTCTTTTATGTTCTTCCTCTGGATGATGAACTCTTTCTTTGTCTTTGATTCTTTTGTGATGAATATGTGTAGCTAAACTCTTAGAGCTTAGACTAGATGAACCCTAAGTGACCCAGGGCTTTAAAGCGGTCACGGATCGGCGGTGATTAGATTCGAAGTTCAATCAGTTTCTCTTTCATGTTTGATTTGTTCTTCATTGTTCATGTTTCTTGTCTGGATTGATCACCTGGATTAGATTCTTGTTAAGCTAAGGATAGAAGCGAACGCTCGCCTTACTTTAGAACATCAAATTGAACAATTAACCTTATAATTGGAGCGTGCCTTTCGTAGGAACCGGTTAGGGTTAATCCACTGCAAGAGTAACTCATAAATCGTTAGTAATTCCACCAGTTAAGTTAAGTCGTTGCGAGAGGCGACCGTACCCGGGCGACTAATTAATCTTGGTAGCTAGAACGAATAGAGCGAACGTTCGCCGGTCTTAAACCTAAGGGTAAGGAGTTATGGTGGTGTCTTAGAATTGATTGAATGAGAATTGAAATCCGCTGATCTGTTGATTGCCAATGCTCTGGGAACGAAGGGGGATTCAAAGTCTAAGTTCGTCTGTCACCTCTGTTTTAATCAACCAATTTCCAATCTATTCTTAGTTTCAATTTTTAATATCTCTGCATTTCTTAGAATTAGAAGTCGTGGAACTCACACCACGCACGAAGTGCTTAAATCCGAGTAATTTGCTAGTTTATTTGAGTAGTCGATCATAGAAGACCCGTGGAATACGATCTACCCTAGCTTGTTAGCTTTGTTAGTTATTTGTTTGAACCCGAACAACGATCTTAGGTTCATCACCTTCCTCCAATATGTTCGCCGAGCTTCCTTCATCTATCAGGAAATTTTCTACTCTGAGTTCGTTTATCTCCACCCGTATCACCATTGCTTCAGTACTGGGTCCGCTTGCTTTAATGAAATTCGTGCCATCGAACACTATTCGAGTGGCCGCCCTTGCCTCATTGACTAGAGAACATTCGCCTATTATCATAGAACTTTTGGGAGCATCGTCCGCTTCCCCTCCATGGATGGCAACGATCGTTCCTTTGTACCTCTTCTTCCTGTTCCCTTCTTGGTTGTTGTTGGGTGCACCTATTATGTCAAACATATTTCCCCTTTTCTCGCCCGAATCTATCCCTGGACCTTTTGGACGTTCGCCCTCCTTATGGTCCTAGGCTTTTGAGTATCCTCTAGCATCATAGTTCGCCCTGTACTGTAGTATGTACTCCCTTATCTATCCTTTTTCTAACAATCCTGCACATGGTGTGTATTAGTGAACTGTAAAAGGGCTTAATTTTCCGAATTTGTTTGGTATTATTTTGGTTAAATATCCTAGAACCCGTTGAGCTGTTTTTCTGCCAAGTTCAGAGTACTTGTTTCGGAAGAAGTCTTATTTAGGAGACTTTCCTTCCTTGTAGGAATAGGAGATTCAAATTTTACTCCTTTTTAGTACCTTGTTTAGGATTATTTTATATTTTAGGAGTTAGAGTTGTAGGAGGATTCAGAGAGCTTGTTCACGAATCCTCACCTATAAATTGGGAGAGCTTGAACTCGTGCTATAGCACCCGCCAGTGCTCGGCACAATATCTAGCTCTTCATCCTCGTAGTCTTCTCCTCGACAAGACAGACTGTTCACCATACCCAAAAACAAGACAAGAAAGAATAACAGAATGAGGGTCAGTGCTAAACACTAAGTGAACACTACCAACAAAAAGTAAGAACTAGTATGAAACTGTAAGAGAGGAGCCTTATCTCAAAGCCAAGGGTAAGAACCCATAACCCATATTAGAACCTAATAGTTCTATCCCTTAATCCCCAATGTAACACCCGCCCCGAATCGACCCGGGTAAACCCGTGGTCGAACTAGTTAAGAGTATCACTCGAAGATACAACAATAAAATAAAAGAAAAAACAACATTGAAATCCAATTAAAACGGAACAAGAGTAAGTCGGAAGCGCCTTCATTATTCAAAATCCCAAAATCAAAATTGTTCCAGCCTGGTCGCCTGGCCCAATAGTGGAAGCCCAAGCCTGTTGGTCTTCAGGGAGCGATGTACCTCGTAAGTAGTAGTGCGGGTAGTCAGTTCAAGGGAAAGGGAGGCGATCAGTTTAAGGAATGGGAAGTAAGGCGAGTAACGTACCGCGGAGCGTTTGTCCGCTGGGTCAAAGTGTTGTCCTCCGGTTAATGGGGTGTATGGGGGGTATTTATAGTACCCATGTCTTGGTCGCCAAGGTCGAATCCTGGCCACTCATTTGTAGTCTCCGTAGGATGTTGACACGTGTTCGCCTTGTCTTGGAACCCTACGAGCTGTCGGGCTGGGCCGTCGCTTTGGGCCTCCTTCCACTTCTTGGGCTTGCTTGCTTAGCCCGCCCGAACTGTCGCCTAGGTCCAACCCCTCAGTGCTATCTGCTGCGTGCAGGACGCCGTGTGGGCCGTCGTCTGGACCTTTAGGATTCTGGCGGGTCGGGCCCATCAACTGCCCCCAAGCCCTTAGTCGAGCTTTGCTTGGTTGAGGGCTTGCTCATAGCTCGGACCGCTTGTCTTGTGATCGCCGCAAGAGGACCCATCAATTGCCCCCAAGCCCTTAGCCGAGCTACGCTTGGGTGAGGGCTTCTTGGCCCTGTACGCCATGTCGCTTTGTCGCCCCTGCTTTCCTTCATCGCTTTGGTTTCTCGGCTTCCTGACCTTTTATTAGATCGCCCTTGTTTTCGTGTCTTATATCGCCTTAGATCCTTTATCGCTGCTGCCAATCACGCCTGTTTTCATTTCCATGTGCCCCTCTATCGCTCAGGGTACTATGGTCTTTTACTCTCTAGCTTGCTGGAGAAGCTGGGGAAATCGGGGTATTTTGGTAACTGCCCAAAAGTCATCATTACCTTATCCCCCCAAACGTCTTCTCAACCGCGCGTGCCCCCAATGAGCTGTCACGATGGTTCCGTTTCCTGCCAGCACATCCCATCAGCCGCGCGTGCTCCCCACTTATCCACCGCGACGGTTCCGTTTCCCACCTACTGGACTTCCTTTATATACGTCACTCTTACCGTCTTCCTTTCTTTTTTACGCTTTCTCCGCTGCTTCACTTCTCTATTTTTACTGTCTCTTTGCTCCAACTGCTTCCTCCTTTCCTCCGTCGATCGGAAAAAACAACCTTTCCTCCTCCCTACTCCTTTCCTGATGTCCGGAGCTCCCCGACGCCCACCTGGTACGTGCCTCATCCTTTCTTTCTCGCTCTCATTGTAGTTCCGCTCCTTGTCGTGTGTTCTTCTTTCTTTTCCGCTTCTTGCTGCCTTTCTTGAACCATGGATTCCGACACCGATAGCCAGAACCAAAGCCATTCTTACTCCGCGGGTTCTAATCCTTCACCTTCTCCTTCACCCTCTCCCTCATCTTCTAGTCAATCCCCTGAACAGGTGCCCTTAAATCCTCCACCCTTGGCCGAAAACTCTTCTGCCCAGGTTTCCGACGTGACGGAGGAAACTTTTGATGAATCTCCCGCCCTTCCTTTCTGGGGTCCCCATCAAATAGGATTTGAACGGGCCCGTCATGGCGTCGAGATTGACCCTGAGGCGAACAAGGTCACCGGGTCCTATTCCATTGGCAACTGGCGGTCTATGTGGCAAGGAGCTTCCTGTGACGAGCGCACGGTCATTGGCCCAGGCTACTTTCCTTCAGGGTCAGTAGAGAGAATCGCCCGCGTTCTTCCATTCGCTATGCTGCCATCCTCCTGGGGGTTCGTCGTGGCCTCCCGACTTTCTACCATTGGCAATTGCCCGCCTGGGTGGCACGACATCTGGACCGAGGCCTTCACCAATGGACTTCGCCTTCCACCATCGTCATTCACGGTCGATTTGCTTGGATGTTTTGGCGCTTCCCTTGGTGCCTTCAATGTCGGATGTTGGGCCTCGGCCTCTGCTTTCGAATGCAGTTGTGTGGCTAAAAAGATTGCCCCCACTCTTCGATTGTTCAGCTGATTCACTATGCCAAACACACATCAAATGGCATAAGTTTTGTTCGCCGGCCTGATCTCTCCCCAAAGGGTACCTATTCATCTCCTAAGCCTCGTCCTACCTGGTACCATTCTTTTTTCTATTTCCAGCCCAGCGACACGGACTGCCACTGGGCCTCGTTGCTTCCACCCTCATGGTCCTCTGGCGACGTGAGTCGCTTCAACACGGAACTCGATCCTACTCCTGAGGAAGTACTCCTGCGACGCCGAATCCTTCTCGACTGTCATCACCTGTCGACTACCTCTGGCCTAAGGACCGCTCAGGCGGGAATACGAGGAGGTAAATTTTATGTATAGGCGACGTTGGTCACCGCCCCTTTTAGCTAGTGTTGTCTGACTTGTGCAATTGAATCGCCGAAGCTAAATCCTTAGGAATATACGACCTTCACATTACCGCCTACCTTTTCCTGCCACTTATATATACTTATACCCTCTTTGTTGTTTTTGTTTGTTTCTTTTTTTTTTATTAACCCTTGGGTTGCCTCTTCTCAGGCTCTGTAAGCCTCGCTGGATTCCTCCTCACCACCGCCGCGCGCGGGCCTGTTGGTGAGACTCGCCCCGGTCGCTCAGAGTCTGCTACCGCCGTCCCTGCCTCTACCCAGCCTCCTCCTGAAAAATCTAAGGGGAAGAGGAAAGCGACCGAGACAGACGAAGGCCTTACTTCTTCAAAAAGGAAGAAAAAGGCTGGGGCTTCCAAGCCGAGGAAGAAGACGAGTGAGAGCTCCAGTCGTCCGCAGCCGCCACCCCAACCAGTGGTAGAAGTCGAGGATGATGATGCTGAAACTCCCCTCCGCCGCTCTCGCCGCCAATCACCCCAGGCAGACAATGATCCTCCTGCGAGGGAGCCCCTTGACCAGCCTGCTGATGAGGACGTCCTTTCGTACGAAGATTCCTATCTTCTCACCGAGCCTATTTTTCCTCCTTTGGACCCGGCTGATCCTGAATCAGAGCCCGCCGCGGAGCTTGAACCCCGCCACACGGAGCCTCCTCGCGACCATTCTCGTCCACCAGCGGTCAACATCGATCGCGCCCGCCGAGCTAGCTGGTCCGAGCGGGCAAATACTGTTTTCGACCGTCCTGCTCCTGGCGGTCGGGAGGGTGAGGGGCGCTTTCGCCTGCCGTACTTCGCTGTTGTCCATCCGGTTGCATCCCACATATCCCCCCGGATGGCAAGCGATATTGTGGAGGAGTTTTCTCGCGGAATTACGCGGGGGTGACTGCCCCTGGAGAAGGCTCAGAGATTCCGGATCTGCACGGGGCGACCTTCTGCCGGCTTTTTCAGGTATTGTGGAATGCCCTCGCTCGTCTGTATGTTCATTTCACTTTGCTGCCACAACACTTTTGCTCTTACCCTTCTCATGGTTGCTTCGTCATGTAGGCCCTTGCCGAGCTCGGCGATCTGTCCTTTGTGCAAGAGGAGAATCTGAAGCTGAAAGAGGAGGTAGAGAACTTACGCTCCTTGCGCACGGATCTCACTCGTTATCATAACGAGGAGAAGGTATTTATTTGTTTACCTCTTCTCCTCCCCCACCTGTTTATATATATTTTTTATTATCGCTCCGGCTTACTGCCTCGCAATCCTTACTAAACTCGTTCACTATCTGCCTGTTCTAGCGGCGGGCGGATGCAGCGACCTCTGCCGCTGGGTCTTTGAAGGAGAGTTTGGCCGAGGCGACTGCACGGGTTGCCCAAATGGAGGGTGTCCAGGAGGACTTGCAGGCCGCGACCGAGTGCATCGCCGGTCTTGAAGTCGAACTGGGGGAAGCCCGCGCCAAAGTCGCCCAGGTGGAGGAGATAACCGCTGAAAGGGACAGCGCTAAAAAGCTGCTCATTGACTCCCTGGCGGCACAATCGGCGGCGGATCGCGACCTTGCGGCTGCCAAGGCTCAATACGATGAGGTTGTGGCTTACTATACTCACGCTCTCGGCGAGAGTATGCGTGTGGTAATGCGTAGCTGTCGTAATGAGTTCTACGAGCTTTTTCCCAGCAAGGGGTGGCCTGGTCGAAAGATGGTTCGGGCTGTCCTTCGTGGCCTTAACCGCCACAGCTGCGGGGTTCCCGACCCAGTCGACTCCGAGGAAGAGGTGGTGACGGCAGATGCTGAGTATGTGATGGCTACTCGCCGCAGTCGCGGCTTGCCTGATTTGAACCCGACGGCTCGGAGGTTCAGCCGCCATCCTCTGAACTCGCTCCCTCGACCAGCGGCAAAGAACTCGACTCCGCCACTGATCCATTGAAGTCCGGTGGCAAAGACTCTAGCAACAAAAGCCAAGGAACCCGTCCCTGATTTTCTCTATCTGAAGCTCAGACAATTGATCCTACTTGTTGATGATGATGTGTGTTTTTTTGTTTTTTTTTTACAACATTTGCCACTTAACTGCGACTTGTGCGTTTTAGCCTTTGTTTTATATCTTTGACGCCCTTCCATACTGCTCAGTGTTTTGTTTTTTATTATTAGCAAAGCGTCACGTTAATAATTCCACTGCCCTTAGGTCCCACTCGGCGATTTATTAATGCTCGTAGGTCTTACATAGCGATCTCAATGCCCTTAGATCTTATATGATAATTTTGATGCCCTTAGGTCTTACACAACGTTTTGTTAATGCCCGTAGGTCTTACATAGCGATCTCAATGCCCTTAGATCTTATATGATAATTTTTATGCCCTTAGGTCTTACACAACGATTTGTTAATGCCCGTAGGTCTTACATAGCGATCTCAATGCCCTTAGGTCTTATATGATAATTTTGATGCCCTTAGGTCTTACACAGCGATTTGTTAATACCCGTAGGTCTTACATAGCGATCTCAATGCCCTTAGGTCTTATATGATAATTTTGATGCCTTTAGGTCTTACACAACGATTTGTGAATGCCCGTAGGTCTTACATAGCGATCTCAATGCCCTTAGGTCTTATATGATAATTTTGATGCCTTTAGGTCTTACACAACGATTTGTTAATGCCCGTAGGTCTTACATAGCAATCTCAATGCCCTTAGGTCTTATATGATAATTTTGATGACGCAAAGACATTTTGGATTTAAACGTTAGGGCCCTTGGCTACTTTTAAAGCTAGCATCGGTTACAAGTGCTTTTTTAATCATAATATCGCCTGAGATGCATGGAGTTCCATGTTTTGGGAATTTTTGCTCCATCCAATTCTGCTAGCTTGAAGGTATTGACCCCCACTACTCGCCGTACTCTATACGGTCCTTCCCATCCGGGATTAAGCTTGGCTGCTTCGACCGCTGGCCTGAAGATTTTTCGCAGTACCAAATCATTGAGCGCGATGTGATGTGGCCGGAGTTTTAGATTATACCGCCTGGCCAGTTGCTCCTTTTCTGCGACCAGTCTCATTTGCGCATTTTCTCTTCTTTCTTCAATCATGTTCACATTAAGCATCAATTCTTGTTCGTTGACCTCGTCCCTATATTCATGTATCCGTATGGATGGGATCGAAATTTCCACCGGGAGGACCGCCTCGGTCCCGTACGTCAGCGTATAGGGAGTCTCCCCTGTCGCCGTTTTATAAGCCTTACGGTGGGCCCATAGTACGTGGTCAAGCTCTTCGACCCACACACCCTTACATCCATCCACTCTTTTTTTAAACCTTGCAAGATAAGCTTATTGGCCGCCTCAGCCTGTCCGTTAGCTTGTGGGTAGGCGACTGAAGCGAATCTCAGGTTTATCTTTAGGTCATCGCAAAATTCTTTAAAGACCTGTGAATCAAATTGAGTACCATGGTCACAGATAATACTTTCCGGTATACCGAATCTGGTGATGATACTTTTAAATGCAAACTTTTGTATCTGTTTGGCGGTGATACTTGCCACCGCTTCTGCCTCAACCCATTTGGTAAAATAATCGACTGCCACGATGAGGAACTTCCTCTTGCCTGAGGCTTCTGGAAATGGGCCCAAGATATCCATTTCCCATCTTGCGAAGGGCCATGGGCTGACGTTCGCCTGGAGTGCCGCTGCTGGCAACTTGTGGTAGCTTGCGAATTCTTGACACTTGTGGCACTTTTTCACCAGGTCGCCTGCCTCCTTTCTCATTGTTGGCCAATAGAAGCCTTGATATATCAAGTTTCTTTCCAAACTTCTTGTTCCCAAGTGAGTTCCACACACTCCTGAATGTACCTCTTCCAAAGCCCAAGCTGCATCGTCCTCCCCCAAGCATCGCAAGTACGGACCCATGGCTGATTTCCGGTATAACTCACTCCCTATTATTGTACATCTCCCTGCTTTTCGCCGGAGCTTGGTCACCTCCTACGGGTCGCTTGGTACTGTGTCGTTATCCAAGTACTGGATAATAGGTGTTCGCCAGTCACTTTTCTCGATTACGCTGATCATGTGGAAACACTGCTTCATCCTTGTTTCTTTCTCTACTGTGACCATTCGCCCTTCCTCAAAATCTGTCGTCGTTGCCAATTTTGACAATGCGTCTGCGTGGCCATTTTCCTCCCTAGCGATCTGCGATATGACTATTTGAATTCCGATATAAGTAGTTTTACCTCGTCAAAATAGGGGAGGAGCGACTCCTCCTTTACCTCAAAGCTTCCATGAACTTGGTTGACTACTATCGCTGAGTCCGAGAAAACTTTGATGTTAGTAACTCCCATACTCTTAGCGATTCGTAGGCCAGCCTCTAATGCCCCATATTCTGCTGCGTTGTTGGTTTGATTAGTTGCGAATCGCAGTGCCACCTCGTGGAGGATCCCACCAGGAGACCTTAGGACTATTCCCGTGCCCGATCCTCCCTTACTCGAGGCGTCGTCCATAAATAACGTCCACTCATCGCCTTCTTCATTATCTTCTTGCACTGCACCCTCCACTACAAAGTCCGCAAGAACTTGGGCTTTGATCACCGTTCGTAGTTGGTATCGAATGTCATATTCGCTTAACTCAATCGCCCACTTAGCTAATCGCCCCCGCACACTCATAGATCTCAACGCAGTTTTAATCGGAAGGTTCGTGAGTACATGTATTGTATGTGCCTGAAAATATGGTCGCAACTTTCTGGCCGCGTAAACCACAGCATACGCCATTTTTTCTATCGCCGGATACCTTGTTTCGGCGTCAACTAAGGTTTTACTTGTGTAAAAAATAGGGTGTTCGGCTTTGTCTTCTCTTCGAACCAAGACCGCACTAACTGCCTTTGGAGAGATTGCAATATAGAGAAATAGAGCTTCATTTAACTTTGGAGATGCAAGTACAGGAGGGGTAATTAAAAATTGCTTCAGCTCTTCAAAAGCCTTGTTACATTTGTCATTCCATGCAAACTTTGATGCATTCTTTAAGGTCGCAAAAAATGGAGCGCAGCGATCGGCGATCCTTGGAATGAATCGGTTGATTGACGTCAGTCTTCCAGATAAAACCTGAACCTCCTTCACGGTCTTTGGGGGTGCCATTGCTGTAATCGCTGCGATCTGTGCCGGATTGGCTTCTATTCCTCTTCTGGTTATGAGATACCCCAGAAACTTTCCTGATGTCGCCCCGAACACACACTTCAAAGGGTTCAATCTGAGCGAATACTCCTGCAGTGTATTGAAGGTTTCCCTTAAGTCGGCCAAGTGATCGTCGGACTTCCCACTCTTGACCAAGAGGTCATCCACATACGCCTCCAAGTTTCGGCCGAGCTGTTTGGCGAAAACTGAGTCGATCATCCTTTGGTAAGTCGCGCCAGCATTCTTGAGTCCAAATGGCATTACTCGGTAGCAGTAGTTCGCGTGGGTGTCATGAAGGCCGTCTTCTCTTGGTCTTGTTCATTTAAAGGTATCTGATGATAGCCTGAAAACATGTCTAGAAAAGATAGCATTTCGTTATTCGCCGTTACATCTACCAGCTGCTCTATGTTGGGCAGCGGGTACGGGTCCTTGGGGCAAGCGTCATTTAGGCTGGTGAAGTCGACGCACATTCGCCATGCCCCTGAAGACTTCTTCACAAGAACTACATTAGCCAACCATTCAGGATACTGCACTTCCCTGATAAATCCTACCTTCAGAAGCTTTTCTACTTCAATCGCCACCGCCTGCTGCCTTTCTCTGCAGATGTTTCGCCATTTTTGTTGCACTGGGTGACTCCCGGGCTCAATCGCAAGAGAGTGTTTGATGATGTCTGGAGCGATTCCTGGCATGTCGCTTGGTGACCATGCGAACAGGTGTTAAAACTCTCGGAGCAACTTAACCAACTCCTGCCTCCTTTCGTCGCTTAGATAGGATGATACTCGGACTGTCTTGCTTTCATCCTCCTCAAAGAGCGGTATTGGGACGTCCGATTCTGCTGGTACAACTCTTTCTCCTTCATTTTCCACCCCCAAGCTTATGGTGAGGCAGGTGCTTTTAGTTGCCACCCTGTAACACCTTCTGGCGATGTCCGGGTGTCCCCAGGCAAAACCTATCCCTTCTTTAGTGGCAAACTTCAACACTTGGTGCACTGGGGAGGAGATTGCCTGGAAGGCGGCGACCGCCGGTCGCCCGAGGATCATGTTGTACGTGGATTGACAATCCATGACATGGAAGTCAATGGATCGGGTGACCTGCAAGTCTCCGTCCCCGATGGTTATCTCCATCGTGGCGATTCCCTTGATGGGGACTGTGTGTCCCGAAAATCCTGAGATGGTTGTTTTTGTCTGCCTGAGCAAGCTAGCTCCCAGAAAATGATATCCGCTGAGCTCCCTTCATCAACCATCACTCGCTCCACTCGGCTATTGTGTGTGATTACTTGAATCACATCGCCTCCAAACTTGGGCCTCCTACCCGGGCCATGTCTTCCTCTGAGAACCCCAAAGTTGGGCGACTGACTTGATCTATCATCATTACTTCCCGTGTCTCCTCCTTTTTGACTTTCTTCGTTGGGCAGCTTTCTCCACCGAAGATGGTTTGATAGACGTGATTCACCTCAGGACGGGACTTCTTTTTGCTGTCTTCACCTTCCTGAGGCTCTTTAAGCCGGGCGAAAACGTCACCCTTCTTGTCTTGTGATTCTCCTTTACCGCGGCGATCATCTTCCTGCGGCTTGTTCTTTCGCTTGGCACTCACGATAAAATCCCTGAGTCGCCCCTCGCTTATCCATCTCTCAATTTCATTTTTTAGCTCTCTACAATCTTCAGTGGTATGCCCGTGAGAGTCATGGAAGTCGCAGAACTTCTGGCGACTTCGCTGGTCCGCTGGGGTGTACATTGGTCCTGGCCAGTTGATGGTATGCCCTTTATGCTGCATATACAACAGGATCTTTCTTCGCGATTCTGAGAGAGGCGCGTAATCCGCCCTATCTTCTTGGGTATCCCCTCTCCTGGTAACCCCTTTGTTCTTCAGGGCGGTTTCTCCTGTATGGCGGTCTCTCGGAGGGCTGCCATTTGGCCTGCTTGTTCCTTGTAACGGGATTTTCTTCCCTCTTCGCCGCTCCTTGTAGGGGTTCTGCTAACTGCTCCTCAATTAAAATAATTTTATGTACCCTGGTTTCCAAGTCCGACAGCGACTTTGGAGCCACCTGTAGCTAGGGCTGGCAGTCGGTTGCCAGTTTTTTGGTTTAAACCGAAAACCGGACCGAAATGGAGGTGACCGAACCGAAAAATTAACCGAGGCGGTCCGGTCGTCGGTTGATCAATTTACCAATTTTCGGTTTCTGCCGGTTTTCGGTCAAAACCGAAAATAAACTGAAAAACCGAGGAAGAACCGAAAATAATACAACTCACACACACACACACTCTCTCTCTCTCACTTTCTGAAACCTAATTTCACGCCACTCTCTCACAGTTTCTCTGTAATCGTAACTTCAAATCGGAGATGGTTGACTGAAGATTTCGACGCTGGCGAACCATTGGCCGGGCCCTCGACCGCGTAGCTTCGGCGGCCTCCACTCCATCTCCCGTAGCTTCAGCGGCCTCCACTCCATCTCCCAAAGCTTCATCGCCGTCTTCCATCTCCCGAAGCTTCGACGCCGGCCTCCATCTCCGAAGCTTTGACCCGGTGACGCCTCAGCCCTCGTCGGTGTTGGTAGGTACCCTTAGTCCTAATCTCTTCTCCCCCCTGAGTTCCTACCAATTCTCTTCTCCCCCTCTGAATTCCTACGACCTATTCTTTGCTTGAAGATTCGACAGCAGAAAGTCGACTGGACTTCCATCGATGGCGTCCATTCGACTCTCGGCGGCGTCCACTCTCGATGGGACCTAGCACAGATTCGGCAGCATCTCTGTAATCGACGACGACACCTTCTTCACTTCAGCCCCTCTTCGCCTCGTCAGCCTCTCAGGTTACTCACAGGTACATCGTTGATGCTTGTTGTTGTGTTAATTGTTTTGTATTCAATGAGAATCGAAGCTCAGGCCGAATCATTGATGCTTGTTGTTGTGGTAAATACTTTGAAACTTCGTATTAGGTTTCGGTCAGCAAGCACCTCAATCTTCAGCCCCTCTTCTTCAATCGCCAGTACCCAGCATCACCTGCTTCATCTTCAAGCCTTCAACCCCTCTCTACTCTCAGCCTCTCAGTTCTCTCAGGCCTCAGCAGCAGCACAGCAGGCAGCAGCAGCACAGCACTAGCCGCCAGTAGCCACTAAGCCACTCTTCCGAAATGTAAGTTCTAAATGTAACAATCTGATTTCTGGATTTCGTAGGATCTTTGGTAGTGTTACTGAGTTTGTGGTGGGTGGCTGAATTTTGATTAACGAATTGTGTTTAATTGGTTCCCGGGATTTACACGTGAGTGAGTTGCCATTATGAATGCACATATATGTTTCATGTTTATCTCTTTCACATTCTTATGAAGTATTACAAGATGGGTTCCTGTTGCGCTTCACCATTGTTGATTGAATTTGCTGAAATGGGATGTTGATTAATCAGTTTGTGTTAGGGATTTTGTTTGAATGATGAGGATTTGGGGTTGGCTAGACATGGTATTTATACGTGAACCCCGGCTGTACACTAGTAAACACAAATGGCTAGATATGGTATTTATGCAAGAGGTTTGTTTGTCTTGGCTTTCAAATTTATTGGTTAGTCGTATTAGTAAGCGACTTTTAGTTTGTATTTTAAACAGAAAATGATATTTGTTACAAGATGGGTTATTCCCTTCAACCCCAATGTATTACAACTTGCGTGTTGTATATAGCAGTGGGAGTATGAATGGATATTTGTTAAATGGGTTGTTCTGTTTTTTCAATGGGTTCATATTGTATAATTGCATGTTTTGCATAATTTTAAAATGGGTTGTTATGGATGGATTGCAGGGATTCAGATCAAAGAAGAATGGAAGCGGGTGTGAATACGCGAAGTGGTAAGCGTAAAGGAATTCATACCGAGTTTATCTTCCATATATCATTTATACTCATACCGAGTCTTGTTTTGTTTAGGTTTCGAAGAGACGGTTTTGAAGTTTGATGCTACTCCACCAGCAATTGGTTCTGATACTCTTGTGCAACCCGTTCTACAATCATTCATCAACAAGAATGGCAATGACAATGACAATGCTATTGTTGATAGTGATGATGATGATAATGAATACAATGAAGACGATGCACTGGAAAATGAAATGTTTGGTATGGCGGGCGCGTCAGATGATGATTAGCTTTTAGATGTTGCGAATTGGGATGGTTGAATTTGTTTATGTTTTTATGGTTGACTTTGTGTGGTGTTTGAATTATGTTGTTGATGACTTTTGAATTATGATTATGCGTTATGACTTAGACTTATTATGATGGATGGTTGATTATGTATTTGTGGTATGATGTCTTCTGATTTCGTTTCAGGGAATATTGCGAAGAACTGAATTGCCCAGATTGTAGCGTTATGCTGCCAAAATTTTTAGCAAAACATATCAGCAGCTTTCAGTTTTTTTGCCAAAATTCGGGTTTCGGTCCTAATTTCGGTTTTGGTGCGGTTTTCTTTTCGGTCCGGTTCGGTTCTCACTGCTGGCTTTCGGTCAAACTGAACTCAATCGATTTTCCGGTCATGGCTCGGTTATAAACCGAAACCGGCCGGTTCGGCTCGGCTAAAAAACCGAGCATTTTCGGTTCGGTCTCCGGTCACGCCTTCGGCCTCAATTCGGCTTCGGTCAACCGACCTTTCGGTTCAGTTTTTGACCGAACCGGGCCGACTGCCAGCCCTACCTGTAGCAGCGACTCTCGCAGTCTGCCATTATGGGTCGACTGGAATAAACTTGCCGCAGCGATTTCATGGTCTACCCTTTTGATGGATTGGACGACCCCAGTCCACTCGTCAAAGAATTCTTTCAGCGACTAGTTCGACTTTTGCCTCAGGCTCACTAGTGCTTGCAACGGGACCGTCCTTGTTTTCTTGCACTCATACTTCTGTGAGAAGATCCTCGCGACGTTATGATTCCTCCCACGACGTTATGATGCCTTCCGGTAGATTCATGTACCACTCCCTAGCTCGCCCCCCAAGCGTTGCTGGAAAAGCCCTGCAGTATGCGGCATCGCCGGCTTGCTGCATTTGCATGGCAATCTGGAAGGCTTGTAGGTGCTCGTCCGGGTCGCCTGTCCCCACATACCTATCTAGGTTGGGTGGTACCAGCCCCTTAGGTAGCGGCTCAGCGAGTATAGCCCTGGACAGAGGCTGGCGAACTGCCAACTGTGCGGGTGAGATTTGAGTAGCCGGGAGGAATTGCTGTAATACCTCGAGATGAGAGTCCTGCGGCGACTGCCTGTCCCGAGTGTTGGCCCCAAGGGCTTGAGCTTGCTGGGCGATCACCGTCTTCAACATCTGGGTGAGCTCAGCATTTTGTTGCTCGAGGGACCGGAATCGCTGCTCTAATAGTTCATAGGCATCGCCGGCCGGAATAGTACTTCGAGATTCCGAGTCACCTTCGAATTCGTGCTCCATATTTCTAGTGAGATTTGGGTCTGCTCGAGAACCTGGGTTGATGTGCTTAACAGGTGTGTTACTCCGTCTCCTTTTTCACCACCCTCGCCCGTTAAAGCGAGAATCGCTGATGAAGCCATTCGCCTTGAAGAGTCGCCTGATCGCTCCTATCTGGCGCGCCAATTGTTCCAGCCTGGTCGCCTGGCCCAATAGTGGAAGCCCAAGCCTGTTGGTCTTCAGGGAGCGATGTTCCTCGTAAGTAGTAGTGCGGGTAGTCAGTTCAAGGGAAAGAGAGGCGATCAGTTTAAGGAATGGGAAGGTGAGTAACGTACCGCGGAGCGTTTGTCCGCTGGGTCAAAGTGTTGTCCTCCGGTTAATGGGGTGTATGGGGGGTATTTATAGTACCCCTATCTTGGTCGCCAAGGTCGAATCCTGGCCACTCATTTGTAGTCTCCGTTGGATGTTGACACGTGTTCGCCTTGTCTTGGAACCCTACGAGCTGCCGGGCTGGGCCGTCGCTTTGGGCCTCCTTCCACTTCTTGGGCTTGCTTGCTTAGCCCCCTGAACTGTCGCCTAGGTCCAACCCCTCAGTGCTATCTGCTGTGTGCAGGACGCCATGTGGGCCGCCGTGTGGGCCCTTAGGATTCTGGCGGGCCGGGCCCATCAATTGCCCCCAAGCCCTTAGCCGAGCTTTGCTTGGTTGAGGGCTTGCTCATAGCTCGGACCGCTTGTCTTGTGATCGCCGCAAGAGGACCCATCAAAAATACAAAGGTACAATTCAACCAAGATTTCCTTTACAAATCTGAAGGTCAAAACAAACTGATACAAAAAGATCCCAACCCGAAATAGTCAAAATAAATCCAAAAGATGGTCAACTCCTGGTGCAAGCCTGCGAAGATCTTCTCCATGCCAACAACACATCAACACTCGACGCACAAATGATGCACCTGAACTTTAACTCACTCACTCTAACCACGCGAACCTGAAAAAAGAAACTGGGGGGGGGATCAATTTCCTATTGAAATTGAGTGAACCCACCGGGTTTAACTATGCGTCGAACCTATCCAAAAGAAGCGATTCCAAACTCCTCATGAAACACTAACAATGGAATCAGACTCAACCTTTACGAGTTATAATTCTCTAAAACAATCTAAGTGATCGCATAGGTGCGTTTCTCAATCCGAAATTCACAAAACACTATTACAACAATATAACTAGAGTCATCAATTCACAATTACAACAATATAACCAAGTCATCATGCACATGGTTCATCATCATTTCACAACACATCTCACGACTACGATTCAACCATTCAACACACACATCGATCCTACGCATTTATATTTCACAGCTCACAACATCATTCCACTAAGTGAGTTATTAGACTTCCCTAAGCCATCTAGACTATCACCCAAGAGTAGATCTCCAAGCTAGCAATTCACAATTCATATCATCAACTTAATCATAAACCATTCAACATTAATCCCACAACTTATCACATCAACACAACTTAGTTCACAGCTAAATCCAACACAGACCACAACACTTCACACATCAGTTCAGAAACACGTCTAGTACAACACACACACATCAAATCACACTTCATTTAGCTAGGTGAGTTAATTAGGCGCCATAAGGAGTTGTTCCCCCGCTACCCCGCCGGCCATCCACTACAACAAACTGCCGATTTAACGGCGACGGTTTAACAACGGCCAGATACGGGCCGCTGTTAATTCTATTTAGGAATGACCCATTTAACAGCTGCCACTTAGTCGCTGTCAAATTAATTAATTTAACAGTGGCTGTCGGCCGCTGTTAAATTATCTTATATAAATCAGAACCAGCATTGCGGGACAGAGTATTCTCATCCTATCTCATTCATTCTCTCCCAGCCTCCCACCAACAACGATTTGATGATTGCCGCTAACCTCCCACGTCGCTACCGACCTCCCAGACCCGCCGCCGCCTCTGCCATTGTCTACAGGTACTATTTGGTTAAATCTCCAAGTTTTCAGACCTAATTTTTAGGTTTAGTAAATTGAATTAGTTAATGATTTTTTGTGGTATTGATTAAGTTAGAAGTGTTGTTTAGAGTAAGAAAACCTAGTCTACAATTGATGGATTGTGAAAAATGATGAGTTTTGAACATGTGTAGATGAACCCTAATTTGAAAATTGGGGGTTTTCAAAATTTCAGCAATTATGCACGAATTTGAATTATGTTATTGTACGATTTTGTTTAGAAATGTGATTTGTGGAGGTTTCATTTAGGTTTGAAAAATTGCATACCCTTTAATTTTACTTACGAAATTATCTGTTTATTTGGTGTTATGTGAATACAAAGAACTTCATTGTTCTTTTGGAGTACAATTAGGAGTTGCAAACTCATCATACGAGTCAAAGAATTTGAAGTTGCCGAATTAAGGTACACAATTTTCCTCCTTTTTGTTGTAATTTCGTACATCATAATTAGCTAGTGCATGAATTTTGGATTCAATACCATGATAATTAAATTGCGATGTTGTACACTGTTGTGTGAATTCAAGAGTTTGATTGCCTAGAGTTCAATTGACTAGTTCACTTCCAATTTTGATAACATTTGTTATAGTATATAGAATTCTTCTATGGTATATAACTTATGTATAATTGTGTGTTATGAATATATTATAATTCTTATATGGTGTAATTATGTGTTATGATTGTGTTAGAATTCTTATATGGTATATTAGAATGAATTGTATGTTATTTTATAGGTTGAAGAGTATGAGATTAGGTGCAAATACGAATAGGTCATGTCGATTTTTTTTTAAAGTATGCATATATGTTTTGTTGTAGTTAATATTGGTGTAGTTAATGAGTAGGTAGATCCATTAATTAGGAATATAAGATCATTAAATCTTAATTACTAACACATATAAATGATAATTTATATCTCCCTCCTTTTTCCATCACTTGTTAAGAAAACATTTTCTTCAGAACTACACATTCTAGTATATTCATGGTGAAACGACGGAGGTGGGACATACATCATTTACCCCAAATGCTAGTAATAATCCTGTTAACACTACCAGTGGTTCAACACCAGTAGAAATTCCTGTTCAACCTAGTCATGTAGAAGCCATGCATGATCTCGTGAATGATGATGTGAAGATAGAAGAATTTGTCATGCGAAACCTAGGCGTCAAGTGCAGGGAACGAAGGGGTCGACTATGGAAACATACTGGGTGTGATCCGACCGAAGGCCTGGAGTATAACTTGTCCTGGAGGCTAAATGATGTATTTGAATGTGATTGGGATATGTTCTGTCGGTACAGGCTGCGACAATCAACTTTGGTAAGGACAAGATGAACAATAATGCACATACTACATTTGATCTCACTAAGCAATTATGCACGGTTATTTATAACTCTTGTTTTGTAGGATGCATGTGCAAGGAACGCCGCTAATCGAGCAAATCAAGACATCTATCATACAAAGGGATCAAGGCCATTCAACGTGGAGCGTGAAATTATTGTAAGTAAATCGCCTCATTTATAAAAACTATAAGTGTTTCAATTAGTGCATGTGGAAATAGGTGTATTAGTTGTTTACATATTGTAGTCTATAATATTCTTTGTTTTGTAGGAAAAAGAGAAGGTGAGGGAAGTGAGTAGAACCGAACTCTTTATCAGATGCTATGAGAAAGAGCCACGAAAATGGGCTAACCCTGCTACAGAAGCATCTGTGGTATGTGTGTTGTAGTAGTAGTTTATTAGCATACCTTTGAACTTCATTATATTAGAATTTGTTAATTATTGATACACGTGTGAAATTGAATGTAGGAGTTCGTTAAAGGGTTTCAGTCTGATCCCACTACTGACTCGGGGACTAGCCGGAATGATGCTGTTTCAAGGGCATATAATGCACGCAACAAGATGGAAAAATCAGGGAGAGTACGTCATCTTGGCTTTGGGGCGAAAGCCAAAAGGGTAAGTGATACGAGGTTGTAGATATGTGAAATGTGAAGTGAAATATGAAATGAAATGATAATAGGTTGTAGATATATGAAATGTGAAATGAAATGATAATAGGTTGTAGATATGTGAAATGTGAAATGAAATGATAATAGGTTGTAGATATGGATGAAGGACTGAATGCATTGTGTGTTATTTTTGTAGGTTGAAGAGTATGAGAATAAGTGAATGCATGAATAGGTCATGTCGATTTTTTAAAAAAATTGCTTATTCAATTGTTTGTTGCAGGTGTATCGTGGGTCCTCTTCTTCTTCTGGGTCCCGGGAATCATCCAACCCAACCCTCCCAAGTTGGACGACATTTGGTGCGAAGATCCTGGAGCACTTGGACAAACAAATTGGTCTATCTTCGGACTTGGAGGAAATGCGAAAAATGTTTGAGAGCCAAGGAGGATGCAGTGGAAGCGCTCCTACCCCAATAGCTGATGAAGACATTCCTAGAAGTGAAGGAGAAAATCCTGATGACAGTAACGATGATGACGCTTAGATGTTATTGAGGTTGTACGTAGGTGTGTGTTAGTAGAGGACAAAATGTGTTTATTTTATCTGGATACTTAGTACATTTTGTACTTCATTGCGATTTTGAACAATGACATTGTGTAATGAAGTTGTTTGATAACTATAAATTTGTGTACATAATATAAATGTCCCAAATATAAATCGAGTACGCAGTAAAAATTCAAATTAGGAGCTGCACCGCAAGAGCTGCTGCTGTGCAGATTTTTTTACTATTTAACAGCGGCCCAGCCCGCTGCCGAAAGCCGCTGTTAAATTGTATAAATTTTAAAAGCGGGCTGCGCCGCTGTTAAAATTTACATCTTAACCGCGACCGGAAAAACCCACTGTTAAACTGCCTTAGCATTGGCCAGTTTAACAGCGGGCTTCAGCCGCTCTTTAATATATATAGCAGCGGGCCCGGTCGTCTTATCGACCGTTGTTAAATGGGCAGTTTCCCGCAGTGATCACATCATCCATATCCCGCAAGATCTTTCCCCGTAGGGAGATAACACGACGCATCCCCTAAGGGATCCTTCCTCCACGGAGCTCACGACGCATCCCATCACGATCCTTCCTCAATGGAGATTTCAACCACTATGACTCCTGTCATAGGATTCACCCCAGTGAATCAGACTCTAACACAACGGTATTTCAGTTGGGGTAACATTGGCTCCTTTTGGTTCTATCAATTAGTTCTGTTAAACACAACCACATCAATCACACACACTTATACGATGCAATTCCATATCACAATTCCATTTCACCATTCCACAACACAATTCCATGTGAGAATTGTCCCAATTCCATGTGAGAATTGTCCCAATTCCATGTACCAATTCCATTATGATTTTCATCACCCAATTCCATCACTAATTCCACACTAAGCCACCACCGATAACGATAGATATAAAATAGACATTTAGCTAATCCCATCCCATCCTATCTCACATTTCTAGTTCAAATTCATTAGCCATCATCTTTCATCCCAATCCCCACATCACGAATCAAACAACACAATCATCACACAACAATCACAAGACAGTTATTCAGTTTTACCCTCATAGGTTCGTGCAAGACCTAATTCCATTCTAAGTCGAGTTTCAGCTCCTCACGTTACTCATGGTGTCCTATCAACGCTAAGCTAAAATACAATCACATAACTAAGCACACTTAGTAAATGAACTCCCATTTCTAGCCCCTAATCAATCATACATTCACACAAGTCATCCATACATTCACATAAGTCGATCTTCCATTCAAACAAATCAACTCAACACCATATATCAGCAACAATCACAGCAACATCAATTTACCATTTCGACTCTCCAGTTCATGCAATCCTATATTTAACTACATAATCCAGCTATTTCACATATTTCATTTAACACGATTCCTTGTCACAATCCAACCAATTCCGACATCCTCATTCCCCTCAATCATTTCCCAATTCACATTCAAGACTCCAACCTTATTACAATAACCACCTGACACGCTATCAACCACCATCACACATAGCATCAATTTCACTCATATCAACCACACAACACCAATTCATCATAACATCAATTTCACTTAACACAACACATAGCATCAATTCATCTAATACCATGTTTACATTTACAATTCATTTCAATCAACATCCCACAAATCACAAACAATTTAAGGGTAAATGGCTAGCTCACTGGTCACCCCCACCTGTAAGTACAGGGGTAGCCATGTCGTGAGTCTTAGGGTTACCCTCCTGTTCATCCTTCATAGGACGACCCCACATTGGCAGAGCCATCCACTTGTGGCAGGACCTCCCTCCTGCAACCACAACTAACACAATCGAGCATACATATATACAAATAACCAGATCATACACCCATCCCTCCTATCGCTCGTTACTAGGGAAAAACCGTTTATCATCATCATTAATTAATCACCCCAATCCCAACAGACAGAATTCAACAATCAATCAGCCACTAATTCATCAATTAGCAAGCACTCATCAATCGACAATCACCTAAAATCAACCAACAATCAATTACAGACCATTTACTCTCTTCCAATTTCATGCAAATCCTAAATTCAAATAGGTCGGAATTACAACTCCTCACATCGACCTTCACTACCTATCGTACGCTAAACTCTCACCTGACAAGAAGACGAGGCTCTAAAACAACTTCTAGAACTCGAACAACCAAGCTCTTCTTCTCCAAAAATGTAGTTTATTCCTTCTTCCACTGACAGCACCTAACTCTAAAATACCCAGAACCAAGACATGTGATCTCTTCCTCTCGTCTCCACGAACGCGTAGCAAGAAACATATCACCAATCAAACCTCTATAGCTCCCAAAATCAAGGTTTGAAGCTTGGGGAAGTTTGGTTCGTCAACAGGGTTTTCGGGAGGGAAGAGAGAGAAAAGTTGAGGATTTTCGTAAAAAACCATTTTTATAGTCAGACCATGATACACGGCCATGTATCATGATACACGGCGTGTATCACAGATACACGACCATGTATCATGATCTGCCAACTTTGATAAATTTTCACGTACTCGCTTGTAACTTCGACCCGACTCAATTATGAACGTCTCGGACTTCGATGGGGCCTCAAGAACATTGTTTCCAATGTCCTAACCATCCAAACTCAAGTTCCAAATCGTTAGGTTGGGCGGGGATGTTACATCCAACACCAATGACTTGAACACTCGAAGGCAAGAGCTTGTAACTGATTACAACACCTCTAGTACAAGTAAGGTTGGAAATACGAGTAACCCCTAAATGATCCAGTAATTCCCAGTCACTAAGGACCATCCCGGCCACTAAGTACCATCCCAACCACTTAGGATCATACCTAGTATAGTTGCTAAGGACCACTAGAACCTTGCCTTTATTGGTACCTAGGGGACTGCGCAATCCAGAGGTGGGTCACCCGTACTTTCATCTAGTTCCAACCATTAGGTTATTTTGCCGCTACTTAGCTTGTTAGCCTCTACAATGGAGTTCATAATGAGCATCCTTACTACCATAATATAAACAGAAGGACTGTCTCTGAACGTTCTGATTAACCAAGACTGTAAGCCAATACAGAATAAGAAACCAAGCGCAACAGACAATGACATTAATCCAAAATCAATACCCATATCCCTACCAACCACAAAACCAGAACCCATCATGCATGAATCCCAAATGCGTTCCCGACAATCATTAGCCTAGCCCCAAAATCATCAACCTGCCATTCAAACAAGCATGCAATAATTAATTACACCCTATGGAATGGATCATAGTAGAACTGAATGAATCCCCTCACATTTTCCTTGGCCAATTCCTGAAATTCGGACGGATCGAGAGAAAGCATCCAACCTCGAGCACTGCTCCACAACCTTCCTACACAATATTCCAACCACCTTGATCATTAGAAATGACCCGAGAAGATAAGAACGAAAAAACTACCAAATCGCAGAACCCTAATTGGCAGAGCTTCTATCTTCCACAACTGAAGGGATTTACCTGATCAAAACCCGGGCGATTGGCCTAGATCGACCCTTGCACCTTCCCCCACATTCCCTTCCTGATCAATAGCTTCGAGCTCCGAATCTCCACTTCGCACACCCGCTGTTCGTCTAAGGTTTGAGAGAGATAGAGAGAGTTTAGAAAATGACTGCAGTTACAGCCGACTGATCTATTTTATACAGACCGACGTAACGGCGGCTACATGAAGTGTAACGCCTGTTACCTGAACTTGACTACGGCTGTTGCTTCAAGGTAAACTACGGCCATTACATGAAGTGTAATGGCCATTGCGGGTCTTTCAATTATGAAACTACAACTTATGACGGTGCGTCGTTTGAACGTCAAAGGAGTGAGGTATGCCCAAATTACTGAACTGCGACGTCCTGAAACTTCCAAAGACAACACTGATAAACCTACTGTTCTACTTCCTTGAACCACTCAATCCAATTAAGACCCTTTTCCATAGACTTAACCGATAACGAGATGTTACACAAGCGTCGCCGGTGTAGGGGGAAAGAAGATAAGGGGTTTTTCAGGGTCAACGCGTTTTTGGGTAATTGTGTTTACATACTTATTAATAATAAATAATATAAATGTATTATGATACAAGTTTAGGCGAAAAACTATCTCAAATATCGTGTATGATTATTAGTAAATTAATATAAAAAATAAGGGTAGAAAGTTTATGTTTATTATTATTTATGTATAGTTATGACGATGTTCGAGTAGGTTAGACTCTATATATGTAATAAATTTGTATTCATATACTATAAGTAGTTCACGTGAATAGTGATAATTTGTTATGTTCATCCGGTTATACGGATTTCAATTTTTGGTTAACATAATTATGAGTTGCTAATTTATTGTCAATTCCATATTAGAATAGGCTTACTAATTGATTTGCATAAATTTAAATTATTTTAATAATTTATGAAAATATTGTATTTGTATGATCGATATACAAATCATTTGAGTTTGATGAGTATACCAACTAAGTTGGGGTGAATGAGTTACGATCATTCATATCACAGGTCAAACATGTTTTGGTTTATCGAATCATGGTTGTTCTCATGGGGATCAATGATTGGTTTGCATATATCTATAATTATTCTAATCATTTTGTGAAAAAAATGTAAACGAGTATGTATAACATTCAAGTCAATAAAATTAGATGGGTTAAATTAATCAAGTTGCATGCTAACTGGGCAGTGATCAATCATATCATAGGTCAAATGTTGTGATTCATTGAGTGATCATGAATTGGATATGTACTAGGTTGTTTGATCATAGTCAAGTTTGGTCACAAGTGGTATGGTTGGGCTACTTGAGCAAGTGCATTGGGTCGGGTCATAATATGATGAACTGTTCGTTTTGGATGACTTATGTTTAAGTTATGTTTTTAACGAGTAATAGATGGAGTAATTTAATACCTATGAGTGAAATTCAACAACACTTTGAGTTCATAATTTTTTGGATTGATCATATAATATATGTGCAGTGTTATCCTATTTGGAACTTATTTTTATCAAAAATTAAAAAATAAATAAAACATATGTGACTAAACCTTAATTTATTTATATAAATTGACCAATTAAAATATTTCATCATGACGTTCACTACATATTTGTTTAGATATTTTATTTTTCAAAATTGAGAGAACATAATGAATACATTTGGAAATATAAAAATATCTACAATAAAATGATGTATGAAATCAATAATTAAGTATAATAAAATAAAAGATCATATATTATACGGTTTTCCACAAATAATACTAACTAAGAAATAAATACAAGTTAATATTTTATAATTCATTAAAGAAATTATAAGATTGTACGATTAATAAAAAAATATAGAAGTGATAATATGCCACATGGTAAACGCTCTGGTGCCCCCACTAAAAGTGGGGTATTGGTTACCCCCACTGACGTTTGTGCTATCTAGAGTGGTATTTGGTATTTTCATTAAACTAATCGTTTGTATCAATAAATTTAATCTTAATAAGTCTAAATTGAGCTTAGTTGAAATTTTTAGTTATCATAGTATAAGATTATAATTAATGTTCTTCAGGCTTCTTTCTATAGCTGCATTTTTTTCCAATATGATAGATCATCATCTTTACCAAATTAGTTTTTCGTTCAAATTGCCCTATCTAGGTTAAAATGGAATTATTTATTTATTTAAATGTATAGTATCAGTGGCGGAGCCAGGAAATTGTTTAAGGGGGTTCGAAGTACGTAACAGTTAAGTAGTCAAATAAATAATCAAAAAGTCAACTCCAAATAGAATTAAGAGTGAATAACATAATACTTAAGATTTTTACAATAAACGAGAAATAATCATCTGACACTGTTTACAACGAACCACGACGAGATTTCATACTTTGAAAACATTGTAGAACACATTCCTTGTCTAAACTAGCACACAAATCTTGTTCAATATATGTCACTAAAGTGTCGTTCAACCACTGATCATTCATCTTGTTTCAAAATCATTCTTGACATATTTCATGGATGAAAATGCCCTCTCCACACTTGCTGTTGCAACAGGCAAAATAAGTGTCAACTTGATAAGCAAATAAATTAATGGATACAATTTATGCTTATTTGTTTCCACCAGTTTTTTTGCCAACTCGTCAACCCTTTTCAAGTCTTTGAACCTATTATCGAATGGCAGATCACAAATGTATGAATTCAATTGATGCTCGAGAAACTTCATAAGACTTGGAGGAAACTCGTTGGGGTAGAAAGTAGAAAGCTGCATCTGTTTCTCCTTATCAAAAGCGGCAAATGAATCATGTGGGTTTAAGCAAGCCATAGATAACAACAACTGACAATTGACCTCGTCAAAATGATTATTGATCTCTTGCAATTGCAAATCTATAATGGTGTAAAATACCTCAACACGAAAGTGGTGTAAGCATGTAGCTCGTTCCCTAATACGCTTCGACTTTCCGCGACGAACGTATATGTCACTGCTGTTAGGAACTTCAATTGATTATTCAATGCAAAACTTTATCGTCTCCTGAAAAAGTGTATCCCATCCACTATCTCTCAATTCTTGTAGTCGCCTCTTTGAAACATCCACAAGGTGGATAGCATTAACAATATCTTGGTCCTTGTTCTGGTTTTAACTACACTGGTTATTTTAGTATCTTTATATGTCATATATAAGAATCATTAATTTTTTTTTGATGAATAATTGGTTGCAAAAAAACATTATGTACATACTAAAAAAGAGAGAACAAAAAACCTCACTCTAGCTCAAAAAAGAAGCCAGAGAACCTAAATGCAATCTAAAATCATTCTCTCATCCACTCTACCCTTCGCAAAGAATCTAATATCACTATTCACTCTCTCAATCATATCATCACAATCAGCAGCTTTACCACCTAACATCACTGCACACTGAGTTCTCCATATAACATTTAGTAACATTATCCATTTCAGCTGCTTAACCTTTCTTGTAACTGTAGAACAACCCCAGGATTCAGCAATGCTAACTGCACTATCCCAGCTCAGTAATTGCAGTTCCGGGATAACCTTCTGCACAACTGCCTGAGTGACACAGCAGTCACAAAACAGATGGATCTTACTTTCTTTTTCTATTTTGCATAAGACACAAGTATCGTCAATTGCTGAGTTCCACTTGCTCACCTTATCTAAAGTATAGATTCTTCCAATCATAACCAGCCATGCTACAAAATTAAGCCTTGGAATTTTATAGCCTGGCCAAATCAAACAGTTCCATTTAACAGCCGGCCATTTCTCTCTAATCTCTTCCCATATCAGAGAAGGCTTATATTTCACCATCACCATATCTTTCCAGCAATGCTCTCCATCAGAATTAACACTCATAAAACCCTGCACAGAGCTTCTCAATTTCAGGATTCTCTTCCAAACCCAAGAGCCATAGTTGTCTTTGATTTCCCATAAAGATTTACTCTTGAGCCTATACTTCCTTATCCAAGCAACCCATAAGGATCCCCCTCTAACAAACATATTCCAAAGATGCCTAATAGCATTAGCCAGGTTCCAACTCCGAATGTCTTTGATCCCTACACCTCCCTCTGACTTAGGCTTTGCAATATGTTTCCAAGCTAACTTTACTGTACCACAATCCAGCTTTCCCCATAAAAATTTGTTACAAACCACTTCAATGTCTTCCATAAGATGCTTTGGGAGAATATAGATCGACATCCAGTATTGTAAAACCCCCTATCACAGATTCAATAACCTGAAGCTTACCCGCATATGAAAGAAGTCTTGATTTCCAGTTAGAGATCCTACGAGTGATTTTGTCCAAGAGGACTTTGCAATCAGCCTTACGCAGCTTTCCAGCATTAAGGGGAACCCCCAGGTATCTGAAGGGGAGAGACCCCTTCTGGAACCCACTGATTCTTTCTAGCTCATCTTCTAAAGCAGAAGTTGCACTTGCAATGAAGAATTCACTTTTCTCCGGGTTATACTTTAGGCATGAGAGTCTATGAAACCTGCTAAGAACATCCATGATCCCTTTAACTAAGCCCTCATCATCCTTTTTAAAAACCAACAAATCATCCGCGAAACATAGATGAGTTACAGTACCCTTGCATTGAGGATGATACCTGATACTTCTCTTCACAGCTGCATCATTAAGAAGGTTACTAAGGATCTCCATGGTGATAACAAAAAGATACGGCGAGATAGGGTCACCCTGTCGTAGCCCTTTCTTAGCTTCAAAATACCCATATAAAGTCCCATTAAGATTAACTGAAAACATGGTGGAACTGAGGCATTTCTCAATCTTGAATACATAAAGCGAGGGGAACTTCATATTTCTAAGAACTTCAAGTAAGAATACCCAATTCACACTATCAAACGCCTTCATTAGATCAATTTTAACAATCAATATGGGAGAAACTGACCTAGAACTGTAAGTTCTCAGCAATTTGTGAGCTAAAAAGATGTTGTCACTAATCAATCGACCCTTGACAAAAGCAGACTGAGAAGGACCAATAAGACTAGGGAGAACAGCACACATACGATTTGCAATTACCTTTGAAATCAGCTTGTAGATAACATTGCAACAGGAGATCGGACGGTAGTCCTTAATCTCTGTTGCATTAGTTTTCTTAGGCACTAGTGCAAGACTGACCGAATTAACATAGCCTGGTAACTTTCCAGTATTAAAGAAGTACAAAACATCATCAATTACCTCATCCCCAACCGTATCACAGCACTGGATATAAAAAGAAGCAGGAAAACCATGAGGGCAGGAGCCTTATCCTGCCCTATACTTTTTAAAGCTTGTACTATCTCCTTGGAGCAAACTGGAGCAACTAGCATGTCCTGCTGATCATCAGAAAGGTGTCTATTAACAGCAACATTCCAATCCAGAGTACTATAATCAACAATATCTTGTGTACCAAGAAACTTTGAATAAAAGTTGACAACAACATTCTTCATACTATCAAAATCATCCACAAGATCACCATCTGCATTCCTAAGTTGTCTAATAGTATTTCTCAAACTCCTTGCCTTCATTTGATTAAAGAAATAGCTTGTATTTTTATCCCCCTCCTTAATCCAAAGAGCTCTAGATTTAAGTCTAACAATGCACTCTTCATCTTTTTCCAATTGTATCAACTCAATACGACTTAACTTTGTAGCATCCAACTTCTCAGAACAAGGATCATCCAAAGCTTCTCTCTGCCTAGCAGCCGCTTCAGACCTTTTGGACACTACTCTCTCATGGATTTGAGAGTATTCCCTTTTATTCAGCTTTTTCAATTCATATTTCAAATCTTTTAATTTCCCATAAATCCTGTAAAAGGGCGAATTGGAATTTTTGCTTAACCAGACCTTCCTTAAAATAGTAGCAAACTCTCTATGGTAGTACCAACATTTGAAGTACTTAAATGGCTTTGGCTGTGAATTAAGATCCCCCCCAATGGAGACACTCAAAGCACAGTTATCAGAAACAACATTTGCAATAACTTCAACCATGCTCTTCGGGAGCTTACTATGCCAGCCACCATTCACAAGAACACTATCAAGGCGCCTTGCAATAGGCTCCTGAACTCTATTATTTATCCAGGTAAAGAAAGGACCAGTTGAAACATGCTCCTCAAGCTGACAGTTCCTAACAAAGTCCTTAAAATCCTCCATGCTAGTAAAATAGGAAATACTATTCGAAGCCTCACTAGAATCATTAATTTAAATATTGATGATTTAGTGATTTTTAAAAAAATAGTATCTAACTATATATGTGGCATAGGTTAACACTCCAGTGCCCCCACTGACGTTTTGATAGATAAACATGTTTTTAATATCTTGTTTTTTCGATTATAAGAATCTACATTTCTTTAAAGGATAGATAGGGCGATTTGAACGAAAAAATAATTTGGTAAAGATGATGATCTATCATATTGGGAAAAATGCAGCTGTAGAAAGAAGCCTGAAGAACATTAAGTATAATCTTATACTATGATGACTACAAATTTCAACTAAGCTCAATTTATACTTATTAAGATTAAATTTGTTGATATAAATGATTAGTTCAATGAAAATACCACTCTAGATAGCACAAACGTCAGTGGGGGTACCAGTTACCCCCACTGACATTTTGATAGATAAACATGTTTTTAATATCATGTTTTTTCGATTATAAGAATCTACATTTCTTTAAAGGATAGATAGGGCGATTTGAACGAAAAAATAATTTGGTAAAGATGATGATCTATCATATTGGGAAAAATGCAGCTGTAGAAAGAAGCCTGAAGAACATTAAGTATAATCTTATACTATGATGACTACAAATTTCAACTAAGCTCAATTTAGACTTATTAAGATTAAATTTGTTGATATACACGATTAGTTCAATGAAAATACCACTCTAGATAGCACAAACGTCAGTGGGGGTACCGGTTACCCCCACTAACATTTTGATAGATAAACATGTTTTTAATATCTTGTTTTTTCAATTATAAAAATCTACATGTCGTTAAAGGATAGATAGGGCGATTTGAACGAAAAACTAATTTGGTAAGGATGATGATCTATCATATTGGAAAAAATGTAGCTGTAGAAAGAAGCCTGAAGAACATTAAGTATAATCTTATACTATGATGACTACAAATTTCAACTAAGCTCAAATTAGACTTATTAAGATTCAATTTGTTGATATAAACGATTAGTTAAATGAAAATACCACTCTAGAAAGCACAAACGTCAGTGGGGGTAACCGGTACCCACTTTTAGTGGGGGCACCAAAGTGTTTACCATATAAATATATAATTTTATTTTTGAACCTAAATTTTAAGTTATTATCTAAATATTATATTATATTGCTAATTATTTCTTTTCTTTCTTGAATGATTCAAGAGAGGTATAGATTGGTAGTGTCACATTTTTCCATTTTGAATCAAATGACGCACACACCACATTGTGAAAAGTTAAGATTCATAATTTGATCAATGGTTGGATTGGTTTGGATACAAGCTGATTTAATTAACAACCATTCAAATGGTTGGATATAGGTTGATTTTATTGACAACATTCAGATTTCTTCTAATATATTTTTCTTTAAATAATATATTCTTAAATGTGTTTGTCATAACATGCAATTCCACAATGTATATTTCATATAAAATAATTCTATTTAAGTTACTGATAGGCCCAAGCCAAGCTGCTAGGCCCCCAACACCAGCGTACAGTAGCAGTAGAACTCCTAGGACCACCAGCCGCCTAGGGTTCTGTACAAGACACCTGGGCCACGAGAGTTCCAAGGCCCACTAGAAGAATACATAAACCCTTGCCACCTAGGGTTTCACCTCAGACGTGGAGTACGACTCCCATAAGGGAAGGGACTCCCAAACAGACTCAAGACTGAAGAGTATACATAAGGGATCAACCCTCAACAACACACACAATCATACACAAGACACACTTTAAGCTGTAGGCTACGACTAGTACGCTTAAGGCTGTCAATTCTCCCTAAACCTAATGGGTACCCTTCGGTACTTCTCCATCTCTCTCTCATACGACCTTACCCCCACTCATAAACACATAATTGTTCTTCCTCTTAATACTGTCTCCTATACACCTTGTGAGGTACGCTGGACGGCCTACGGTGTATAGGAACAAGGCGAACAACTCTTCATCCCTCAACTCTCTAGGTTGAACCTCATTGTATGCCACGACTCTCATGGGTGGAATAATTGGGCGCGCAGATAGGGGGTAAGCGTCACAATTCTCAATTTCTTGACGGAAAGTAATCATGGAGAAAACACGATGAGAAAGATGGGAAACACTAGGGATAGCGAGAGTGCCGACTAGCGTACTCTCGAAACCAACAGAATGACTAACATCGCTCAACAAACACCAGCTGGCAGCTGATGAGGGGAAGCATTCCCCTCATACTAGGGGATAGCCAAACCGAGGATGAGACCTGGACGCGTGCCAATATGGCGCAGAAGGAGGATGGAAGGCGACAACTACCCAAAAGCAGCCCATGGTGCCTCCGGAGACAACCAACACACTCTGGAAGGAGAAGGGTAGGCACATATAACATCCTCGTCCGACAAGCATCCTCTCACCACAAAGGACTTAGTGAAGCAGTTAGTGGCATTACAGAAATAGATCGAAAGTTTGGCAACCTTAATCCAGGCGTTTTGTACCAGAGAAAGCTCTGCAAGGGGGGAACCGTCTGGTACTCCCCAACAAGAGTTGGTCAACTCCGAAGAGATGTTTCGTTTGTTTCTACCGTCGCACCAAGCTGGCGAACTACAGATAGCTCGGAAACATCCATTGGCTAGGGCGCTCTTAGCGAAAGGGTTGAAAAAAAATTTTCCCCGCCACTCATGGGCGTATACAAGGGAACTAATAGCCATGACGACCATATAGCAACGTTCACAATAGCTATACAGATGTATAAAGTGACTGACGCGACGTACCGCAGGGTGTTTCCTGGAACCTTTGAAGGAAGCGCTCTCCAGTGGTACAAGTCACTACAAGACGGAATCATCAAGACATTGGTAGCCTCTAACCTCCAATTGGGGCACCATTTGGAATGATGGGTTCCTTGTTCAACACTTTTTATCCTACATTAGATAAAAAAAACAAATAAGAAGACATGAAAATGGACCAAGTAGGTCCATTGTTGGTGGAAAATTCAAAGTTCTCGAAATAACTCTAAAAGCCACTAGAATAGCCAATATTGGACACAAACACACATAAAATGATGCTAAGTACGGGGAAGAAAAATTATATAAAATCCATGAGTCATGAATCAAGACTCTACACGACCCTAAAATGATTTTTTTTAGTTATGCAACACATGAGTTTTCACCATTTAACAAAAAAAAGTATTCTACGACTCTCCGAGACCATTAAAACCAAGCACAAATACTCAATCAATCGAACTCTCGCCTCAAAACTGAATAAATGCTGACGCACACGAAGTGTAAGATGAAATGCCCTAAGGTTTTTCAACCTAAAAAGACCTAGCACACATCCCTCTCTCGAGCGTAATGCACAACCAAGCACAATTCCACGATAATCTATGATATAAAATCCTTCTCGGGTCAATCCATACCAATTAACAATCTAACCAAGAATCTAAACCAATAAGAAAAGAAATGAAGAACATTGCATTGAATCATAACAAATAATTGTAATTATCCATAGGTAGTGTAGAGTCAATCATCAACACCCCTAAGGTTCCACTCACTGAACTCTAGGGTGTTTAGTTACAACAATACATGGTGAAAATTGAGAAATATGTCCTAGAAGGAGATGAGGAGGATGATCCTTCATTTCTTTGAGGTAGGCGGTCTTCAATCGTCGTTCTTGTGTTTCTATGATGATGGATGCAATGTATTGAAGAATGATAGGGAGGACCTGGGAATTTTTTTTCCTGTTACTATAGATCATAGAGGTTCATCAAAATCGAGTTGGGAGAGAAAATATGAGCTCTAGAAAACTTTCCAAAATTAGACTAAAATAGAAGTGAGCCTGGCGCGCTCGTGGGACAGTGCATTGGCCATCTCACCAAGTGTGTAACATCCCGTTTCTGAGTCTCTGGTTAGAATTTAAAAATCTTGGTTAAACCTTGTTGGTTGGAACTTGAAGAATTATAATTCAGATTTAATTAATTAATTTACGAGTGTGAATTATTCAATTGGCGGAATAATTCATTTTTGGGTTAATTATTAGGTTTGAGTTCTAAATAGGTAGGCCGAATCAATTGGTCGAACTGAGTTAACTCGGATCAACCTTTAGACCCATGAGCTCATAAGTTGATGAAGAAGCCTTGTGGGCTTTGGCTAGCGTTATTGAATAAAAGAGAGGAAAGGCACGGGTCCAAGTCAACCCACTTCCTCTTTGTTGTCCCGTTCAGCATAGCGACAACTAATAGGGAAGAGATGGTGGGCCTCGTTCCAGCTAAATAGACGAGAATGGTTAGGATTGGGCCCATGTCAGTTGAGCGAGAACGAGAGGGCTGGGAAGGGAATTTGAGCTTCGGCTTGGTCATTAAGGAAGAAAGTAAAAGGGCTTCAAGCCCGTTCAACAATTGGAAGTAAGGGGAATAAAAGAGAGTAGGGGGGGGGGGAGTGATGGCGGCACCAAAACCCGAGGTAGCAAGAAGCTCCAGTCTTCGAGGAAGCTGAGGAAAGAAAGATGGAGGCTTGGTCGGGTTTTCATCAAAGGCGGAGAAAGAATCGAAGGAGCTCAGGCTCTGACTTACGGGTTCGGTCCCTAACTGTAGTAACTGTGACAGATGAGGACGAGAGTGACTTTCGTTTACTTTCTGAAGTTCTGGACCTCGTTGCTTAACTAGAAAACGTGAGGGATCATGCTGGAAATTCGTGGGAAATATCAGTTTGGTCACTAGAAGTCTTAGAGAGTGGCAGATCAATCTTTTTGCATAACTTGCTCGTTTGAAGTCCAAACGACGCACCGTTAAGACTGGTGGAATCAGGACGACGAGATGGACGCTCTTAGACAGAATTTAGAGTATTATCTCTCAGACAGAATTTAGAGTATTATTTTACGCTAATGTGAGGGCTTAGCTTCAATAGGTAGTAATGACGTGTGGAATTACAATTAGACATAATTAAATTAGTAGGGATGCACGAATTGGAGAGTTGAAATGGTTAATTGTATGATGTTGTGATTGGTTGTTGATATGTGATGCATGGTTTGACTTGTTTGAATGTATGGTTGACTGACTTGATTGAATGGTTGACTAGGTGGCTAGAATGAGAGTTTAATTCATGTTTGTGCAATATAAATATATATGACGATTATTTGAATTGTGGAATGTTGGTTGCAGGAGGATGGCTATGCCAATGTGGGTTCGTCCTATGAACGATGAATTGGAGGGTGGCCCTAGACCTTGTGACATGATCAACCCTTTGCTTTTACTATTACAGGTGGGGTGGTCGGTAAGGCTAGTAGTCCGCCCGTAATAAGTGTGTATGTGATTTGTGGTGTAGAATTATGACATGGAATTGGTACATGTAATTGGTTGAATGGAATTGGTTGAATTGGGAATTGTATTGTTAATGTGTGGTAATTGAGGTGGTTGTATTAAATGAAATTAAATGATAGAACCGAAAGGAGCCAACGTTACCCCACCTGAAATACTGGTTGTGATTGAGTCTGATTCACTGGGGTGAATCCCTTGGTTGGGTTGCAAAGGTCAGTTGATTTTCTCCTTCGTGGAAGGATCCTCTTGAGGATGCGTCGAAATGAATACTCCTTCGGGGAAGGATCCATTGAGGATGCGTCTAGATGTGATGGCCGGTGGGGTAGCAGGGGAACAGCTTCTTGTGGCGCATAATTAACTCACCTAGTTAAACGAAATGTGAACTGTTGTGTATGTGTGTGTTGTCGTGCTGGATGTGGTTGTTAATTGATATGTGATGTGTTGCTGGACCGTGTGGATGTTGATTCTTATACATTATTCAACATATAAATTCTAGATTTGTGTTGGATTATTTATGATTGTTGGATGACATTGTTGGGGTGATGCATGATGGGAATAGAGGTAGAGGGAAACTTGATTGATCACCTAGAACTATTTTATTAGGATGCTAAAATGAAATGTAAGTACGAGTCTCATTCTTGTATTGTAATGTGGGAGGCTAGGATGCTCCCTAGGTAGTTCGACGCATAGATAAGCCCAATGGGTTCACTCAGTTTCATTGGGAAACTGATCCCCTCTTTGTCTCTCTTTTCAGTTAGAAGTAGTTGGTGGGCTGAGGTTGGATCAGTAGTTCCTGGCAGTTGGAGCTTGGAGGTAGCAAATAGCTGAAGGACGGTGACTAAGGACTTAGAGGATGGTTTTGAATTTTATTCAGTTGACGCTTTGGGGATTTTGGAATCATTTGTGTTGACTAATAAATTTGGAAATTAAATATTATTTTGGATTTTATTTGAATTATGGAAGCTTCCGCTTGGTGTCGTTTTATTTTATTTTATTGTGTTTTAATAGTAATTTTGGTTGGTTTCGATTTGTATTTTAACAGTGACACCTGATTCCCAGTCTAACCAATCTAACCAATGGGTTCGACCCAGGTGATTCGGGATGGGTGTTACAAACTGTCTCGTCGGCCCTCTGTCCACACTAATTGGATAGTGCCTTTGGCACGATTATGGAGCCCTCTAGACGCGCCATGCCCCTGAACTTGGCTCTGTAAATCTTCGATAAAACTCTAAATCGATCACCATCCTAACCTATGGCTTCATGTTTCCATCCTATATCGTGTGATGACTTGAAATCCAAACAAAAATACCTTGAATGATTTGAAAATGGAATACAAGGGTCTGAAGAGTATATTTAAGACAAATTAACGTGAATTAGATTAAAAGCACTTAGAATCGTCAAACACATGCAAAAACTACATGAGAAATGTGTTAGTTATGCAGGGTATTAGAATGATGTGAATGGTGCCTATGAACTCAATAAATAGGATAACCCGTTGGACGACGCAATTAAAGAACCAAACTTTATCAAGTTAGTGACTAAATGACTTGGAAATTGCATGGCAACATAATCACCTTAACACTTACTCTAGGATGCTACTCGATACTTGATAGATAGGGGAAGACCTGGCCGATTACCCATCTTGCATGGAGGGGGTGAACCTCTCACAACTCACCATTTTAACTCTGATTTTATGCAAATGTCATACGGTTGGTGCGGTTGTGAACATGATCAAGTATGGAGCGGTCATAATCATTTTGGACTCCACATTATCCTAGAACTTGGCCCACACCGGGATGGGTTGAGGATTGCCAATGGGCGGGCACTAAATGCCACTCGTGTTAACCCACAACCGACACTTTCCATAAATTGTTCAAACTCTAGGTGTTGACTCACTGGCCTCAAGGCATTCATAAATTCCTTACCTAGACTCGATTATGACATCAAAAGAAGAGAACTCTCAGGGTAATTAAGACTAAGGTACTGTAGCTAGGGCTGGCAGTCAGCCCGGTTCGGTCAAAAACCGAACCGAAAGGTCGGTTGACCGAAGGCGTGACCGGAGACCGAACCGAAAATGCTCGGTTTTTTAGCCGAGCCGAACCGGCCGGTTTCGGTTTATAATCGAGCCGTGACCGGAAAACCGATTGAGTTCAGTTTGACCGAAAGCCAGCAGTGAGAACCGAACCGAACCGAAAAGAAAACCGCACCGAAACCAAAATTAGGACCGAAACCCGATTTTTGGCAAAAAAAACCGAAAGCTGCTGATATGTTTTGCTAAAAATTTTGTCAAAATTTTGGCAGCATAACGCTACAATCTGGGCAATTCAGTTCTTCGCAATATTCCCTGAAACGAAATCAGAAGACATCATACCACAAATACATAATCAACCATCCATCATAATAAGTCTAAGTCATAACGCATAATCATAATTCAAAAGTCATCAACAACATAATTCAAACACCACACAAAGTCAACCATAAAAACATAAACAAATTCAACCATCCCAATTCGCAACATCTAAAAGCTAATCATCATCTGACGCGCCCGCCATACCAAACATTTCATTTTCCAGTGCATCGTCTTCATTGTATTTATTATCATCATCATCACTATCAACAATAGCATTGTCATTGTCATTGCCATTCTTGTTGATGAATGATTGTAGAACGGGTTGCACAAGAGGATCAGAACCAATTGCTGGTGGAGTAGCATCAAACTTCAAAACCGTCTCTTCGAAACCTAAACAAAACAAGACTCGGTATGAGTATAAATGATATATGGAAGATAAACTACTATCTATGGAAGATAAGCAGTATAAATGCCAAAGATTACCTTTCTCGAACTCCAGTTGTTCATTCTCATTTTCCTCTTCTTCGGGATCAAATATATCCGGAGATGTTGACCGCTGCTGAGGCCTGAGAGAACTGAGAGGCTGAGAGTAGAGAGGGGTTGAAGGCTTGAAGATGAAGCAGGTGATGCTGGGTACTGGCGATTGAAGAAGAGGGGCTGAAGATTGAGGTGCTTGCTGACCGAAACCTAATACGAAGTTTCAAAGTATTTACCACAACAACAAGCATCAACGATTCAGCCTGAGCTTCGATTCTCGTCGAATACAAAACAATTAACACAACAACAAGCATCAACGATGTACCTGTGAGTAACCTGAGAGGCTGACGAGGCGAAGAGGGGCTGAAGTGAAGAAGGTGTCGTCGTCGATTACAGAGATGCTGCCGAATCTGTGCTAGGTCCCATCGAGAGTGGACGCCGCCGAGAGTCGAATGGACGCCGTCGATGGAAGTCCCGTCGACTTTCTGCTGGAATAGGTCGTAGGAATTCAGAGGGGGAGAAGAGAATTGGTAGGAACTCAGGGGGGGAGAAGAGATTAGGACTAAGGGTACCTACCAACACCGACGAGGGCTGAGGCGTCGCCGGCGTCGAAGCTTCAGAGATGGAGGCCGGCGTCGAAGCTTCGGGAGATGGAAGACGGCGATGAATCTTCGGGAGATGGAGTGGAGGCCGCTGAAGCTACGGGAGATGGAGTGGAGGCCGCCGAAGCTACGCGGTCGGGGGCCCGGCCAATGGTTCGCCGGCGTCGAAATCTTCAGTCAACCATCTCCGATTTGAAGTTACGATTACAGAGAAACTGTGAGAGAGTGGCGTGAAATTAGGTTTCAGAAAGTGAGAGAGAGAGAGTGTGTGTGTGTGAGTTGTATTATTTTCGGTTCTTCCTCGGTTTTTCGGTTTATTTTCGGTTTTGACCGAAAACCGGCAGAAACCGAAAATTGGTAAATTGATCAACCGACGACCGGACCGCCTCGGTTAATTTTCGGTTCGGTCACCTCTATTTCGGTCCGGTTTTTGGTTTAAACCGAAAAACTGGCAACCGACTGCCAGCCCTAACTGTAGCTGGAGTTGGATTGTGAGTTGGCGGGGATCTACTAGGTTATTTTTACGGGTTTTCTTAATGTATTTCATACATGTACTTTAGGAAAAGTACATGTACTTTAGGAAAAGTACATGTGTATTGGCTATTGTTTGAGTATTGTATTGTATGGTATTGGATTATTGGTTTATGTGTACTGGATTTATTAAAGGAAATTAATGTGTTTTATCGGGATTGTGAATGTGTGCATTTATGATTCATTGTATTTATGATTTATTTTTATGAGTAAGTAGCATTGGTTCGAGTATGCATGGGTTGAACCAGTGGTTCAACCAGGTCTTCTATGGTAGGGTACGTCAACGGTTTTCACGCATTCACTAAACATAAGAACCACATCATTCCAAAAAGTAGAAAACGGTAGATACGCAATTAATTTTGGATTGACTGTGTTTAATTTTGGATACCCCGAGATTTGAAACAAAAATGGTAGATACATAATTATTTATTAGTTGTGAAATTAAGGAAACTGATATTTAGGCTATATTAGCTAATTCTCAATAGCCTTCTCTATCACAACAATTAACAACAAAAAGCAAGTAAAAAACACCAAAACTCAACAATGGTGTTTTCTTCATCATCATCTCATCCAACCGTTGTCCATTTTCCATCCATCACCTTCCTCCTCCTTATCTCAATAGAGGTATCTAGAGAGGTGTTGATTCTCCATCATCGCATCTGATGTGGCCACATATACGCTCTAGGGATGAGCCCCCGCAGGCACGTGGCCACAAAGTACCAAAAAAGGGTCCAACAGGCGAAATCCATCTGCCTTTGTAGTATTGCTAGCAATTCTACAACGTAGTCGGCCCGCATACCCTCTGCCTGGACACCACAGGAGAGTGGCCAAGCGAATAGAGGAATCTTATGCCATCTCCTGCATGTGGTGGCAGTAGTATATTCTGTTGTGCGCAGCCGTGGCTCCTAACAGTTATTGTGAAGGAGGATCAGTTGGGCAAGGCCCACAATTAATGTATACGATTTTGGTGAAGAGGTATATTGCAGATGTTGAGGAGGCAGAAGAGAAGATGATGTAGAATATTGTGAGTATCAATGATGAGTGTAAGAAGCTGTTAGGTGGTCGGTGACCAAATAATGGTGATTAGAATGGTGACCACCTAACGGCTTCTTACACTCATCATTGACACCCACCAGATTCTCCGTCATCTTATTTCGTCGCCTCTCCTCCTTGCCTGGTCAATATCCACTATTTTCCTCTTCGCTGCAATCAGATACCTCGACTGTGGCCCCCACCAGCTCCTCCTCCTCAAATCGTTAGGAGCTCCAACGGCGTAAAACAGAATTTGTTACTGCCGTTGTGTGTAGGGCACGAAATAAGATACCCATATTCCCTCAGTTGCTATCTTATGTTGGTCAGGCGGAAGATCTCATTGTAGAATTGCTCGTAATACAGGTAGAGGCATACGAAATTCACTTGTTGTGGGAGCTTCTCCTGGTACTTTGTGGCTCCATGTCGGCGAGGGCTCATCCCCGGAGCGTATAAGAGGCCACGTCAAATTTAATGGCCGTGTATCAACTCCTCTAGAGCTACTTCGATCAAGAGGAGTAGTAAGGTGACTGCATGAAAATTGACGATGAAGGATCGAGAAGATGATGAAGAAAAAGACGTCACTGTTGAGTTTTGGTTCTTTCCATTTATTCGGTTGTTAATTGTGATAGTGACACAATGTACTTTTATTGTGAAATAGTAAATATAAGAGCCAAAAGTTTTAAAGGTTTAAAGTGGGATTATGAATTTCAAGTTAACTGGGATATGATTTTGACACTCTTTTGTTTCAAAGGCGCACTAGGACTTGAGCTTTTGGTTGAAGGATTTTAAGAACCCATATAATTTGTTGTTGTCTATTATTTTAATTTAAGAATTTGGAATTAGAATCTATGAGCTTTGTTCCACAAGTTGATTTTAAATAACATGGGACTCGGGGGTTTATTTAAAAGGGAACTTCTAAATAATTAAGAGGGGTTTCATAAGGGGCGTGAAGTGTCCAGACGGTGCTCAACGAAACAATTAGATTTTTATAGACATGTAGTGAAGTGGTGGTGTAGAGAAGCCTATGTAATGACCTCATTTATGATCCGAGGCCGAGGAGATGGCCTATAGGACTTTAGGCATGAGCCTAACCCGCCAAAGCCTATCGGCATTAGGGATCAACCACGATCATGGTTGAATTTTCATAGCGAGCATTATCGTTTAGATTACGGCCTTAGTCAATGAAGCACAACGATCATTGTCCTTGTCATTATGATCGTTGCATGGTTAACTATTTTAACCATCATTTTTAAATGGAAAGAGAAAAGGGTTTCGAGAAGGGGTCGAGATTGCAGAACTTAGGAGAGCTGAATGAACAGAGTTCCCCATAAAGGCAAGAGGAAAGTGCCCATGAGATAAGGGGAAGAAATAGGGAGTGAAGACTTGAGCGTTCTCTCCTCCACAAAGCAGTAAGCGAGCTCTCCTCCCTTTGGTTCCTTCAATTGACCAAGACTAGGGATTTTTTGCAGCTCTAATCTGGTCTGTTAATTGAGGGATTCCAAATATTTTGAGACTTCTAAAGAGGTAGACGTGGGGAGGGTCCAGTCAAGTATCAGGTATAGATGAGGTAAGGGGTTTATTTCGGTTACAGCTATGATCCATACCCTAATGTGGTAGATGTGAATTATTAGTATTATAAACGAGGCAAGAGGCCTTATCAATGATACTTAGCAAGCTAAAGTCATAGTTCTCGGGGCTCCTTCGCTCAGCTTTCTTGTTAAGAGGAAAATTCTCAAGCGGGGATTTGAGGTGTAGGTTCCTCGAATGTTAAAATCAACAATCAAGTCAAACATGAAAGGGACTTGAGTCAACCTCGGTCAAGAACAAGCAATTGGATAAAAGAGCATGAAAATATGGGTCAAGAAATTCAATCGAAGCAAACACGAGAAATGAAAAACACAACTCAATGCAATGGATGAGAATTAGGGGTTAAACGAGTTTTCCCTTGAGGTTCATGAATTGATCGCAAAACCGAGATGGTCGCTCTCAAAGATAAGCCTATCCTTATGGGCTAGGTTCATATTTCTCAAGCTCCTCGGTGAAAGGTTACTCAAATCAAATGTAGATCTAACAAAGGGTTTCTATGGTGTAGGTGACACAATGGAACAAGGGTGCAGCAATCTCAAGTAGCATGGAACAATATGTCAGCAAGTGGGAAGTCAACAAGGGCTCAAAGAGCATGAAAATGGTCTGGCTCAAGGAAAAGTAGTCAAACAAGGCAATCACAACGAATTGGGGAAATTTTAAGAGAGGTAAAGGTAGGTCAAGGTTTACCTAGGGGCTTACACTAGTCCAAACAAGACAACCAAGCAACTAGAATGAAGAAGCAAGTTCAACAATTCTCAATCAACCTTAGGCAAGTCAACAAACACGATCTAAGGTCTCTAATGGCCCAAAGAACCACACGAGAGGTAAGGCGATTTATCTTTTGGCCTAATCAAGTAAAACCAAACACAAACACTAAGTGTTCGACAAAATGCCAAAATAAAAACTACTCGCCAAGGACCCAAAAACGCCTCTCTTTTAAGTACCAGACGTATATGAGCTATCAAGTACTTATACCAAAGATCCTAACATACATCTAGGTGTTCAAGGATCCAATCAACAAACAACAAGGGTCAAAGTTGAGCTTAATCTCACAATCCAGTCAATCAACCACCAAGTTTTGGTCAATCTTAGGTACAAGCACAAGATATTAAACCATCAACTAAACACTAATTACACCAATGAAATATAAAGAACTAAGTATTACCCCTAGGGTTCCCTCAACCCAACCCTAGGTTTAGTATGCCATGGAAGAGAGAAGGAAACAACAACTCTTAAGCATGAAACTAGAAGAAGAAGACGGGTTGGTTACCTAAATAGTGAATGAACTTTAGCAAAATAACTCTGAAGTCACTAAACAAAAAAAATTGCTATTAACATTACCAAACTTTGACCCATTATCCAAATGGTCAATATTAGCTACGGACATCCATTATTCCGTCCATTCGCTGATGTGGACTCGCCAACTCATCCACCACCTCAGATTAAATCCCCCACCCAAGATCATCCTACCCAAACCAATTAATTCCACCCAACTCCTCACTCAAACTGGTCCCTTCTTTTCCTCCTCCTTCCTCCTCTATGGAACCTACCCATCATCCTTCCTCCACAACGGATCCTACCCATCAGATCTGGAAAAAAAATTGGGAAGCTCAATCTCAATCATCAATCATCTAGGATGACGGTGGCCTATCTTGATCATGTGGAACGAATCAGGGACACGAGTGTCACGGGCGCGGAGGAATTTCAGTAGGATGACGGTGGCCCTCTCGTCGGAGGAGCTCAGGAGGTCTACTACCAACATGGCGGCAGGGGCGTCGCCACCGCTAAAGAGCTTGTCCTTGAGGTATTGGAGGGTTTTTTTCTCAGAGGGTTTGAGGTTGGAGATGAGGTAGTTATCTTTTTTGAAGGAAGGGGTTCGGAGAGTGGAAGTGGCCTCCATTAGTGAGGTGACTAGCGTCTTTTTGTACAGCGGTGGTTTGGGTGATGTGGCGGCGGTGGTGGAGTCGGGGAAGTGAGGCTGTGATGGGAGTGAATCCATCATAAACCCTAGTACTTAGCTCCAAAACGAAAAAGGAAGAGCAACCAAGCATAACCCCAAATCTGATTGATCAAAAAATGAAAAACTCTCGACTCAAAAAACAAAATGCGGAGCTACTAAAATGAGTAAATAACCCCAGAGACCAAATTCAAAATGCAGAACCCAGCAAAGAAAACCCATCAGCGAAAAGAAGAAAAGCATAGAGACAAACAAAATAGGGGTGATTGAGATTGAGCTTCTCGATTTTTTTTCCAGATCTGATGGGTAGGATCCATGGTGGAGGAAGGATGATGGTTAGGTGATGTGAACCGCTGCAACCGTGGGTAGACGACCCGAACCACAACAAGCTGATCATCACAGCAACAAGAAGAAACCGTCGGAACCGGGATGGAAGAGGACTTTGACCCACTAGCTATAAACGAGCTAGGAACCAGAAGTATCAAGTTGAGGGCGCCACTTCAAGAGATGTGTGCTCTTGATGATAAGCCGACCTTAAGCAATGCAACAACGAACAAAGGCTTGAAGGGAAAAGAACATGTGTTCTGAAAATTGTATATTGATTCAAAGGGGGGGGGGTTGGTTTTCAAGGGTGGCCGGCGGCCTCCTTATATAGGTGAGGGAACAAGCTCTCCTCCCTAATGACTACTACCGAAATAAGAATAAAATAAAGAATCCTAATCCTAATTAGAATCCTAAAACTCCTAAACAATTTGAACTAAAAGGGAATAAAATATAAAATAATAAATGGAGTCTTCAAAGTTGAATAAAAGACCTAAATAGGTCAAAAACCCTAATCCGGCCGCGGTCGGCTGCTCGGGCCGGTTGGGCTATGGTGGAGGCCCGGTGGGCTTGCCCGGTCGGGCACCAGGCCTGATACGGGTGGCGGTCGCGGGGCCTGGTGCTCCGGGCTGGTCCAGGGGCCGGGCTTCTTGGTGGCCGGCCTTATGAGATCCCTCGGATCGGCCCGGCTCTCGGTCTTAGGCTCGGGGATGGACCTTCCTTGGGGTTTCTTCATTTCCGCTCGGGGCTTCCTCTTTAAGCTTCGGGCAGGTCCTCAAGTAGCTCCAGATATAGCTCTCAGGAGTTGGGGTCAGCTCAGGTGTCGTGCCTCGAAGCCAAGGACTCCAATTCTTCTCAGGGCTCGGCTCGGAGTCAGTCCTTGGATGCCCTCCTTTTCCAGCTAGGTACTCTTGAGCTCTTCTCCTCCTGTACTCCAGAAATGCTTCCAGAGGGTCACTCAAGGGGCCAACTTCTTCAGGGCTCTTGGAGGTCAAGCTAGGGGCAGACTGAGGCTTGTCTTCAATGCTAGGGCTTATATCCTCGACCAGCAGCATGGCCTGGAGTAGCTTTCCATCTCTTAGAGTCTTTCTTCCTGCAAGGGAAGGCCTTAGTCGATATTTCATGTCATACCTTGGCTTTAGGGCTTGAAGATGGCCTGCCCTTGGATCTACACGCTTCTTCTGAGGTCCTAGGGTCCTGCGTCGGACAGGTGACCCCGGTAGGGTGTAGGAGTACCGGTTGGCATCAGGGCATCACTGGTGGATCATATCATCCCCCTCTTCTTGCCTTGGATTTGTCCCCAAATCCATCTCGGGTCCTTTCCTAGTACTCATCACTCTCTTCCAAACTTCAACAATTTTATTGGCCACGGTCGTGGACGACTCAGCATCTTCTTTAGGGCCAGGAGTGTCACTTGAGTTAGTGAAGGACCAAGGCTCGGGTCCTTCAGTGCTTTCTCCATCTGTGTCCATAGCTCCTTCTCCTGAAAAACTATCAACAATAATGTTAAGGCTTGGGGAGGTAGCCGGTGAGAGTTCCTCACTTATCTCCACATCTGGGTCCGCGTTCGGATCATCTTCGCTCGGGGTAGCCCTCAAAACTCGTCGGGAGGCGATTTCCCATTGAATGTCGGATGCACAAGGGTCGGACTGTGAGGTGTCGGGACGGAGCACTTGGGTGCCGAGGGCGCCAGTGGTATGCCACGGCGGACCAGGGCAGTTGAATGCTACTTCAGGCAGTGGCGCGTCGGGGGCTCGGGCATCGTCACGTTGGGAACGTCGGGCAGGTGCTCGTCGGGGGTGTCAGGTAGTGGCACGTCGGGGCCGGCTAGGGCCGCATTGGAAAGTCGGGCAATGACGCGCCGGGTGCGTCGGGGACCACGTCGGGGGGCGTCAGGTGGCGACGGGCTGGGGCCAAGCAAGGCCGCGTCATGGCCGAGCAGTGGGACGACAAGGGCAAGTGCTGGGGCGCCAGGGCTGGACAAGGCCCTGTCGAGGGCGCCAGGGTCGGGTCGTGGCACATAGGGGCTGTGCACCTGGGTGCCGGGGACGTGTCGGCCAGCGTCGGGGCGGAGTGCAGGGGCGCCGAGGCCGTGTCGGGCAGCGACGGGGCGGGTCGCTGGGGCGCCGGGGATGCCGAGGGCGTACCGGGCATCGTCGGGGCTCGGCGCTGGGGCGTCGGGGCCGGTCGAGGCTGGTCGGGCAGCGTCGGGAATGGGACACTGGGGCGTCGGGGCTGTTGAGGACGTGCCGGGCAGCGTCGGGGCTGTCGAGGACGGGCCAGGCAGCGTCGGGACCGGGCGCTGGGGCGCCGGGGCTGTCAAGGACGAGCCGGCCAGCGTCTGGGCCGGGAGCTGGGGCGTCAGGGCTGTCGAGGACGGGCCGGGCAGCGTCGGGGCTGGCGCAGGGACGCCGGGGGTGCGCCGGGCAGGGTGCCGGCCTGCTCCTCTAGTCGGGCTAGGGTAGCCTGGACTTGTTCCATAACTTGGGAAACGTTTCCCAAGGTGGCTTCTAGCTTGGCAAGTCTCCGATCTGCCATGGTTAGTAAATTCACAGGAACAAAAATCTTGGCCTCACAATTCTCTCAGAATTCTCCTCACTCACTCTTGATTTTTCCCCTCGTGTTTAACAAATAGTGTCACTGTTGTGACTTTAATTAGTGCATTTTAAGCTTATGAATGACCTATGATATGCCCGTGTTTATTCGTGAAATGACATGACTTTTATGCTTTTATTTGAGATTTTGTGCAAACTGTCATTTTGTTGTCCGGTTGCCACTTTGGAGCCAAATTCGTGGTCTATTGGAGTTGCCTCTGTGCATTTTCAGGTTATGGCTTCAAAGTACGGATGACAAGGAGCGCATAGGAGCAAACGGGAGGTCATTTGGAGGCCGGACGAGGGAGATATGAGCCTTGCAAGATCGGGTTTTCTGCAGAGTGCAGGGGTGCACGCCGTGCAGATGTGCACGCCGTGCACTGTGCACGCCGTGCAGGGGTGCACGCCGTGCACTGTCCCCTGCACTATAAATACTCTTGTTTTTGGCCATTTTGAGGAAAAGAGATGATATCTCTTGAACCCCAAACACATATCCACGAACCCTCAAACCCTAGAACACGTTTTTGGAGCAATTTGAAGCCATTGGAGCTAGGATTGAAGCCAACAAACCTTGGGAGAAGTGCTTACAAGTGGAGAAGTGAAGATCATCTCAAGGATTCATCCATGGTGTTCTTGGTGACCATTCTTCCTTCTTTTCTCTTTACTCCCTTGGCCATGTGTGGCTGATTTTCTAGGGTTCATCTTGGATGGGTAGATTAGTTGTGCTATGATAGAGAGATGATTGTATAGAACTTGCCATGATTGATCTTGGTTGTATGAGGATGATTCCTAGACTTGTTCTTAATGCCATTTTATGCCATGTTTGCTTGATTTGGTCCATTCATTGTGATTTGATGCATGAGAGTGCTTGGATTGCATAGATTGTAGGTCTAGGGATTGAAGTGAGTGTGTTCTAAGAGATTAGATCATCTTATTTCAACCATTTTCACTTGATTTCTCTCTTGGGCATTTTATCGAACACTTGGTGTGCATGTGGATTTTCATTCAATTGAGTTTGAAAAGGCTTTTTGGTGAATCTCTTAGTGTTAGGGCATTGATATGAGAGTTGTGTGCCTAGCCTTGTGGTCATAGAGTCTTAAGAGAGGGTCTTGTGTCTTGGCATTTCATCAAACACTTAGAATGCATCCTTTTTTCACTTAGCTTGAGAGCGAGAGCCTAAGTTGAGTGGTATTGGGATAGGGATTAGGTGCTACGAGAGTGCATCGAGTCTATAAAAGTGAAATGCATGGTCATCCGAATGCAAACTCGATCTTGATTGACTTGTTTGTTCAATTAGTCATCTTGAGCATGATGAAACTACCCACCAAGAGAGCCCCTTTGTCTTTGATTTGCACCACTTTATTTTTCTTTCTTCCTTTTAGTTTCCTTTAAGTTTTTAATATCTATTTCAAATCAAAACTCCTTTCAAATGAATAGACCGTCTACGAGGAATGTGAGTAGAGGCCATTGAGAGAACCCCGTGGAATACGACCTTGGTAAACCCGCTTTTATCAGTCACACTCAAAGATGGTAGAACACATAAAATTCAGCTTCAAGCAGTTGCAAGTTTCTTCAAAGCTTTTGAGGAAAGACTTACTAGTGTGTGGTACCGAGACTTGAACTCCTAGGGTTTTCCTTGTAGCTAGGGCTAGTGAGCACTCTGTCTTCTCCTTGGGATTCCTTCTTGGCATCAGGTGAACTCGGGTGTTGGGTCGGGCAACGAAAGCCTACCTTCTATCCCCTCTTCTTAAGCACACTATTACTACGAGAATAAAGAACTTGGCAAGGGTGGCCTTGCTTGATTATTTTCTGACTCTTTGATATTTTCTTGATTAATATTGATGGCCACCAGCTTTTCTTTGCCTTACAACTTGAAAATGAATACAAGAATTGAAATAATAGGGATTTTCGAAGCTATTTTCTAAGAATAACAAGAAACAAAACGGGATATGAATCCAAGATAAACCTGGAGACTGGGATAGAGTGTGGTCCTTGTGTTTGAACCGTGCTCTGATACCAACTGATGTGAACCACTGCAACCGTGGGCAGACGACCCGAACCACCACAAGCTGATCGTCAAAGCAACAAGAAGAAACCCTCATAACCGGGATGGAAGAGGACTTTGACCCACTAGCTATAAATGAGCTAGGAACTAGAAGTATCAAGTCGAGGGCGCCACTTCAAGAGATGTGTGCTCTTGATGATAAGCCGACCTTAAGCAATGCAAAAACGAGCAAAGGCTTGAAGGGAAAAGAACATGTGTTCTGAAAATTGTATATTGATTCAAAGGGGGGGTTGGTTTACAAGGGTGGCCGGCGGCCTCCTTGTATAGGTGAGGGAACAAGCTCTCCTCCCTATTTACTACTACCGAAATAAGAATAAAATAAAGAATCATAATCCTAATTAGAATCCTAAAACTACTAAACAACTTGAACTAAAAGGGAATAAAACATAAAATAATAAATGGAGTCTTTAAAGTTGAATAAAAGACCTAAATAGGTCAAAAATCCTATGATGACACTCGATTTGACGTGATTATCAGCCTCATTTAAGCGACATTTCCCTACTTAAGACACGGTTTTTAGGGTAGAATAACGAATATTCAATCGATTGCCCTATCTCGTGCCATTTGTGTTACCTTGGCCCGTTTCGGGTCTATTTGATGGTTTTCTAGTGTTTTTATGTTAGCACAGGTTTTTGCCGTCAAATAAAGTAGCCAAGGACGTGTCTAAGGCATTGGAACCTCGAGGAATTGCACCGGAATCGATCCAAGGAGCCAATCAAGTCAAAACAATTCCTGCCCCGATTTACGAAGGAATTTTCACTGAAAATCCTTGAGTATTTTCGGCGATGCTCATCAACAGAAGTTTTCGGCGAAAATAGGAAGTTTTCGACTGAAAACTATGGGACCGAAAATTACAGGAGATATCAGCCGGCGGACCATCCAATTACAAAGGAATTTTTTTCTCAATATTTAGGGTTAAGTATAAATACTTAACTGGCGGCCCAAAATCGGGGAGACCTCATCATACATCATACAGCAGAATTTAGAGAATCCTCTCAAGTTCTGGAGCAGGGAGTTAGAGTTCGAAGAGCCGGAAAGAGATCGTGACGCCATTCCTTCCATCTCGAAGACTCAGAGCTAGGATTGCAGTCTACCGGAAGATCGAAGTTCTGCTGGAGTCATCTTAATTAGGTTTTTCAGATTCCTTTCTGTTCTTCCTTTGTATGATGAACTCTTTCATTGTCTTTGATTCTTTTGTGACGAGTATGAGTAGCTAAACTCTTAGAGCTTAGACTAGATGAACCCTAAGTGACCCAGGGCTTTAAAGCGGTCACGGATCGGCGGTGATTAGATTCGAAGTTCAATCAGTTTCTCTTTAATGTTTGATTTGTTCTTTATTGTTCATGTTTCTTGTCTGGATTGATCACCTAGATTAGATTCTTGTTAAGCTAAGGATAGAAGCGAACGCTCGCCTTACTTTAGAACATCAAATTGAATAATTAACCTTATAATTGGAGCGTGCCTTTCGTAGGAACCGGTTAGGGTTAATCCACTGCAAGAGTAACTCGTAAATCGTTAGTAATTCCACTAGTTAAGCTAAGTCGTTGCGAGAGGTGACCGTACCCGGGCGACTAATTAATCTTGGTAGCTAGAACGGATAGAGCGAACGTTCGCCGGTCTTAAACCTAAGGGTAAGGAGTTATGGTGGTGTCTTAGAATTGATTGAACGAGAATCGAAATCCGCTGATCTGTTGATTGCCAATGCTCTGGGGAACGAAGGAGGATTCAAAGTCTAAGTTCGTCTGTCATCTTTGTTCTCAACCAATTTCCAATCCGTCTTTAGTTTAAATTTTTAATTTTTCTGCATTTCTTAGAATTAGAAGTCGTGGAACTCACACCACGCACTAAGTGTTTGAATCTGAGTAATTTGCCAACTTATTTGAGTAGTCGATCTTAGAAGACCCCTGGAATAGGATCTACCCTAGCTTCACAGCTTGGTAGTTATTTGATCACCGCTAAAACTGTAGCATCACCCTAATTCGGCCGCGGTCGGCTGCTCGGGCCGGTTGGGCTATGGTGGCGGCCCGGTCGGGTGCCGGTCCTGATACTGGTGGCGGTCGCGGGGCTTGGTGCTCCGGGCTGGTCCAGGGGCCGGGCTTCTTGGTCGCCGGCCTTATGAGATCCCTCGGATCGGCCCGGCTCTCGGTCTAAGGCTCGGGGCTGGACCTTCATTGGGGTTTCTTCATTTTCGCTCGGGGCTTCCTCTTTAAGCTTTGGGCAGGTCCTCAAGTAGCTCCAGATACAGCTCTCAGGAGTTGGGGTCGGCTCAGGTGGCGTGCCTCTAAGCCAAGGACTCCAATTCTTCTCATGGCTCAGCTCGAGGTTAGTCCTTGGATGCCCTCCTTTTTCGGTTAGGTACTCTTGAGCTCTTCTCCTCCTGTACTCCAAAATGCTTCCAGAGGGTCACTCAAGGGGCCAACTTCTTCAGGGCTCTTGGAGGTCAGGCTAGGGGCAGACTGAGGCTTGTCTTCAGTGCTAGGGCTTATATCCTCGGTCAGCAGCATGGCCTGGAGTAGCATTCCATCTCTTTGAGTCTTTCTTCCTGCAAGGGAAGGCCTTAGTCGATATTTCATGTCATACCTTTGCTTTAGGGCTTGAAGATGGTCTGCCCTTGGATCTACACGCTTCTTGTAAGGTCCTAGGTTCCTGCCTCGGACAGGTGACCCCGGTGGGGTGTAGGAGTACCGGTTGGCATCAGGGTAGCACTGGTGGATCATATCATTAGGTTCCATGGAGGAGGAAGGAGGAGGAAGAAGAAGGTCCAGTTTGGGTGAGGAGTTGGGTGGGATTAATTGGTTTGGGTAGGATCTTGAGTGGGGGATTTAATCTGTGTGGCATAAATAAATGAGGTGGTGAATGAGTTGGCGAGTCCACATCAGCGGATGGACGGAATAATGGATGTCCGTAGCTAACAGTGACCATTTGGATAATGGGTCAAAGTTTGGTAATGTCAATAGCAATTTTTTTGTTTAGTGACTTCAGGGTTATTTGGCCAAAGTTCAGTGACTATTTAGGTAACCAACCCAGAAGAAGACATTCTTAACTCAATGGTGGACTTGGACTTGGTAGATTTGAGGTTGGCGGACTTGGGAATAGCTGAAATGGAGGCGGAGAAGATCTTCCTCTGTTAAAATCACCTTTGGAGAGAACAAACCCCGTGCTCCCCATTAAAAATTCCCAAAATAGGGTTTTTATAATTTGCCATCCCAGGTAGCGCGCACACGCTTTTGAGGAGTGACGCGGGCTAAACCATGTGGTGTGGCCGCGCCAAGGAACATGGACGCGGGCGCGGGCTCCTCTAACTCCAAGTTTTTGTCAAACTCTCAGCCAAGAGGGCATACAATTACTGAAATTATGCTCAATGTGACCTCAACAGGGGTTGGGAAAGTGTCACATGCGAGATTGTAAGAAGGGTTACGGGTTATGGCTCTCAACGCGCCCTGAAAACTTCTTCCATGTCCCATCTTTGATCGAGCGCATTGGGAGCCTCGAACCTCCGTCTGGGGCACTGTTTGGACCGGTGGCTTTCTTGTTCAACACTTTTTATCCTACATTGGATAAAAAATAACTACGAAGACATGAAAATGAACCAAGAAGGTCCCTTGTTGGTGGAAATGTCAAAGATTTCAAAATAACTCTAAAATCAACTAAAAGAGCCAAGATTGGACACAACTACACATAAAATGATGCTAAGTATTGGGGGGAGAAAAGTTATATAAAATCCATGCATCATGAATCAAGACTCTACACGACCCTAAGATGAAAATTTTTTAGTTATGAAACACATGAGTTTTCACCATTTAACAAAAGCATATCCTACGACTCTATCGAGAACATTAAAACCATGAACTAGTACTCAGTCAATCGAACTCTTGCATAAAAAAATGAAAAAATGCAGACGCACACCAAGTATTCGATAAAATTCCTTAAGATTTTTCAATCTTAAAAGACCTAGCACAGATCCTTATCTCAAGCGTAATGCACTACCAAACACAATTCCACGATAATCTATGATATAAAATCCCTCCCGAGTCAATACATACCAATTAACTATCTAACCAAGTATCTAAACCAACAGAACTTGAATAAGAAAATAAATGAACAACATTGCATTGAATGATAACTTGCATAACAAATAATTGAAATCATCCATAGGTGTATAGTGTAGAACCAATCATCAATACCCCTAAGGTTCCACTCACTGAACCCTAGGGTGTTTAATTACAACAATACATGGGGAAAAATGAGAAATATGTCCTAGAAGGAGATGAGGAGGATAATCCTTCGTTTCTATGATGATGGATGCATTTTTTCAATTGTTGTAGATCATAGATAATCAAAATCGAGATGGGAGAGAAAAGAAGAGCTCTAGAAAACTTGCCAAAATCATACTTAAATAGAAGTTAGCCTAGCGTCCTCGTTGGACGGTGCATTGGCCATCTCACCAAGTATCTCATCGGCCCACTGTCCACACTCCTCTAACAGTGCTTTTGGCGCGTTTATGGCACCCTCTAGGCGCGCCACGCCCCTTAACTTGGCTTCGTAAATCTTCGATATCTTGAGCATCCGGACTCCAAACCGATCACCGTCGAAACCTATGGCTTCATGTTCCCATCCTATATCGTGTCACTACCAGAAAACCAAAAAAAATATTTTGAATGATTTGAAAATGGAATTCAAGGTTGGTGCGGTTGTGAACCTGATCACGTATGGAGCGGCAAGAGCAGAGCCAGGGGCTCCAAGTGGGTTCCCTAGACCCTACTTGACAAATGATTTTTTGAAAAAATGTATGTAAAAGTGTAACATAAATGCTTATAATTGAATATTGGACCCCACTTGAACTTGATTGAAACCCTTATATTTCGATCGATATGTTGATTTTTTATAATGGACCCCACTTGGCAAAAGTTTTGGCTACGCCACTTTGGAGCGGCCAGAATCCTTTTGGACTGCGTGTTATCCTAGATCCTGGCCCACGTCGGGATGGGTTGAGAAGGATAATGACAATATGGGATTACCAATGAGCGGCCACTAAATGCCACTCGTGTTGACCCACAACCGACACTTTCCAAAAATTGTTCAAATTCTAGGTTGACTCATTGGGCTCATAAGGCATTCAAAAATCTGTTACCTAGACTCAATCATGACATCAAAACAAGTGAACTCTCAAGGTAATTAAGACCAATGTACTATAGCTAGAGTTGGATATTGAGTTGGCAAGGATCTATTGGGTTATTTGTACGGTTTTCCTTAATGTATTTCATGCAAGTATTTTAGGCAAAGTACACGTGTATTGGCTATTATTTGAGTATTGTATTTTATGGTATTGGATTATTGTTTTATGTGTACTGGATTTATTAAAGGGAATTATATGTTTTTTATCGGGATTGTGAATGTGTGCATTTATGATTTATTGTATTTATGATTGATTTTTATGAGTAAGTAGCACTGATTTGAGTATGCATGGGTTGAACTAGTGGTTCAACCGGGTCTTCTATGGTACGGTGCATCAATGGTTTTAACACATTCACTAGACATAAGCACCACATCATTCCAAAAGGTAGAAAACGGTAGATACGTAATTAATTTTGGATTGACTGTGTTTAATTTTGAATACCCCGAGATTTGAAACCAAAATGGTAGATACATAATTATTTATTAGTAGGGGTGGCAATCGGTTTTCGGTTAATCCGTGTTGACCGAATCCGAACCGGGCAACTGCGGTTACCGGTTAGCTGTATCAGTTCCGGTGTATGCTTTTGGCTAGAATCGGGTAAACGGTTATTACGGTTAATTATTTGGTTAACCGACACAAACTGGTTTTAACCGGTATACTTAAATTCTAGAATTTATGATTTTATATTAAAGTTATTTATGGTTGCGTTTTACTACTTGGATGGTTGAGAACATTATTGTATTATTATTTTTTAATGAAAAAGCACAAAACCCCTAAAAATGTAATACCCTAAATAAATAGTTTGAACATTATTGCTAATTTTGCTGCTAAGTTTCACGTTTTGCTAATTTTGCTACTAAGTGCAAATAACATTTGGCTACAACAAATCTGGACTACAATTTTGGAGTTGTACCATTAAATCTGGACTAGTTGCAGATTTTGGGATAGCCGCATGGATTCAAATAACAATTGGCTACAATAACTGTGCATGTCATAGCAAAAGTAGTTACGATTATGATTACCCGGTTCTAACCGTAACCGGATAAATACCGGTTACGGTTACCCGGTTCTCTAGTTAGGGTTCGGTTCCGGTTCATGTTTTGGCCTAAAAGTGGTTACGGGTAACCAGTTTGACCGGTTACGGTTAACCATTAACCGACCATTTTCCACCCCTATTTATTAGTTGTGAAATTAAGGAAACTGATATTTTAGCTATATTAGCTAATTCTCAAAAGCCTTCTCTATCACAACAATTAACAACAAAAAACAAGTAAAAAACACCAAAACTCAACAATGGTGTTTTCTTCATCATCGTCTCATCCAACCGTTGTCCATTTTGCAACCATCACCTTCCTCCTCCTTATCTCAATACAGGTAGCTAGAGAGGTATTGATTCGCCATCGTCACATCCGATGTGGCCATATATACGCTCCAGGGATGAGCCCCCGCTGGCACGTGGCCATAAAGTACCAGAAAAAGGTCCAACAGGTAAAATCCATCTTCCTTTGTATTATTGCCAACAATTCTACAACGTAGTCCGCCCGCATACCCACTGTCTGGACACCGCAGGAGAGTGGCCAAGGGAATAGAGGAATCTTATGCCGTCTCCGGCATGTGGTGGCAGTAGTATATTCCGGAATAGAGAAGATGATGGAAAATATTGTGGTTGTCAATGATGAGTGTAAGAAGTTGTTAGGTGGTCGGCGACCAAATGATGGTGATGAGAATGGTGACCACCTAACAGCTTCTTACACTCATCACTGACACCCACCAGATTCTCCGTCATCTTATCTCGCTTCCTCTCCTCCTCTACCTCGTCAATATCCACTATTTTCCTCTTCGCTGCAATCAAATACCTCGACTGTGGCCCCCGCCAGCTCTTTCTTCTCCTCCTCCTCAAATCGTTAGCAGCTCCAACGTCGCACAATAGAATTTGTTACTGCCGTTGCGTGTAACACCTAGCTTTCATCAAAGTCAAAATTTCAACTCCTTACGCTGTCCAAACTACCTAACAATGCTAAGCCCTCACCTGGAATAGAAGACGAGTCTCTATACGTCTTCTAGTTCCCCAGAATATTGGTTTCCCCAACTCCAAACTTGTAGCCTATTCCCTTCTCACTGACTGATACCTACACCGACAAGCGGAGATTAGCGATCTCTTCTCCATGTCACTAGGAACGCGTAGCAACAAACGGATCGTAATTCCGACCTCTACAACTCCCGGAATCACCTTATGAAGCTTGGCCAAAGTTGGTTCATCAAGAGAGTTTCGTGGAAAGAGAAAGGAGTTGAAAGTTGTGAAATCCCGTCAAAACCCATCTTTTATACCCAGTTCAAGACACACGGCGTGTTTCATAACACACGGGCATGTGTTATTACACTACACAGCATGTTTCTATAACACACGGTCGTGTGTCATCTTTTGGCAATCTCGACGAACTTCGTTGGAAATAGTGTGTGGCCGTGTATCTGAGATACACGGCGTGTACCTTGAAGACACACGGTGTGTGTTATAACACATGACCTGTGTTCTTCACTGCACAGCACACTCACTTGTAACCTCAACCCGACTTAAACATGAACGTCCCAGACCACACTGGGACCTTAGAGGCACTGATTTCAGCACTCTAATCACCCGAACTTGAGTTCTAAACCATTCGGTTGGACGGGGATGTTACAAGTCTCCACAACTTCAAGGATTTCGTCCCCGAAATCACTCCTAACACATCCAACAACATGATACCGAAAATGCAGGAAAGTGCAGCAACTCAAGCATCACATTATCACCTGAAATCCCTAACAACAACTCAACAACCCTACCTTATAAGGCTACCAACCATTCGTACCCCAAACCCCAACCTTACACCACGCAACACAACCACCAAGCACACCTTAAAGCTCACTTAGAACGAAGCACAAATTGAGCAAACATAAGAAGAATACTAAAGCGAGGTAATACCTAAAGCAGAAGCTTCCACTAACTCCGGATACCGCCTCTTCATACTCTCCTCGGTCTCCCAAGTATAGCCGACTCGCTCTTGTGGTTCCTTCATACCACCTTGAGCTGAGAAATTTGCTTATTCCTCAGAACCTGAACTTGTCTATCCACTGTGCCCACCGACTTCTCCTCATAAGTCATATCTTGCTCAATCTCCACATCTTCCGGCAGAATCACATGTGAGGGATCCCCATGATACCGCTTAAGCATGCTCACATGAAACACATAAGCGACCGGATGATGACACTAGATTTGACGTGATTATCAGCCTCATTTAAGCGACGTTTCCTTGCTTGAAACATGGTTTTAGGGTAGATTAGCGTGTATTCACTCAATTGCTATATTTCCTACAGATTTGGTTACTTTGGCCCTTTTTTGGTTTATTTGATGTGGTTTCTAGTGTCTCTATGAGTGCACAGTTTTTTGCCATCAAATATGTGGCCTTGGACGTGTTTGGGAAGCAATGGAGTCTCAAGGAATGGCCCGAAATCAATCCAGAACTCAATAAGATCAAAGTCAGAACATCCACTGCCCAGCACTAAGTTCTCGGCGAGAACTCTCATTGTTCTCGCCGAGAATCCATTCAATAACACAGGAAGTACTCGTCGAGAAGTCAGCTGCCATTTACACTAAAGTTCTCAGCGAGAACTATTGAAGGAATACAAGCAGAATATTCGTCGAAGATACAAGAGGATTTTAACTCAACATCTCGGCAAAAATTTTCATAGTTCTCACCGAGAACTATCTCCTTTTCCGCGGCAGAGGAAAAACCCTAAACCATATTTAAACAGCAAGCAGTGGCATCATTCGGGGGGGTCCCAATTAAATATACCATTGATGACACTCGAATTGGCGTGATTATCAGCCTCATTTAAGCGACATTTCCTTGCTTAAGACATGGTTTTTAGGGTAGAATAACGAATATTCAATCAATTGCCCTATCTCGTGCCATTTGTGTTACCTTGGCCCATTTCGGGTCTATTTGATGGTTTTCTAGTGTTTTTATGTTAGCACAGGTTTTTCTGTCAAATAAAGTAGCCAAGGACGTGTCTAAGGCGTTGGAACCTCGAGGAATTGCACCGGAATCGATCCGAGGAGTCAATCGAGTCGAACCAAAGTCTGCCCTGGTTTACAAAGGAGTTTTCGCCGAAAATACCCTAGCATTTTTGGCGAAAATACATGCACAAAATCACTGATGTCAACTGAAGGAAGTTTTCGGCGAAAACCCTAAGTTTTCGCCGAAAACTGTTGGACCGAAAATTACAAAAGAAAGCAGCCGGCGGACCATCCATTTACAAAGGAATTTTCGCCGAAAATCCTTCAATATTTTCGGCGAAAATATCAGGTTGAATCCGGCGATGTTAGGGTTAAGTATAAATACTTAACCGGCTGCCCAAAATCAGATATACCTCATAATACATCATAATTACCGAACTTCAGAATTCTCTCAAGTTCGGAAGCAGAGAGTTAGAGTTCGAAGAGCCGGAAAGAGATCGTGACGCCATCCCTTCCATCTCGAAGACTCGGAGCTAGGATTGCCGTTTACCGAAGATCGAAGTCTGCTAGAGTCGTCTTAATTAGGTTTTTCAGATTCTTTTCTGTTCTTCCTCTGGATGATGAACTCTTTCTTTGTCTTTGATTCTTTTGTTACAAACATGAGTAGCTAAACTCTTAGAGCTTAGACTAGATGAAACCTAAGTGACCCAGGGCTTTAAAGCGGTCACGGATTGGCGGTAATCAGATTCGAAGTTCAATCAGTTTCTCTTTCATGTTTGATTTGTTCTTCATTGTTCATGTTTCTTATCTGGATTGATCACCTAGATTAGATTCTTGTTAAGCTAAGGATAGAAGCGAACGCTTGCCTTACTTTAGAATATCAAATTGAACAATTAACCTTATAATTGGAGCGTGCCTTTCGTAGGAACCGGTTAGGGTTAATCCACTGCAAGAGTAACTCATAAATCGTTAGTAATTCCACCAGTTAAGTTAAGTCGTTGCGAGAGGCGACCGTACCCGGGCGACTAATTAATCTTGGTAGCTAGAACGGATAGAGCGAACGTCCGCTGGTCTTAAACCTAAGGGTAAGGAGTTATGGTGGTGTCTTAGAATTGATTGAATGAGAATCGAAATTCGCTGATCTGTTGATTGCCAATGCTCTGTGGGAACGAAGGGGATTCAAAGTCTAAGTTCGTCTGTCATCTCTGTTTTAATCAACCAATTTCCATTCTGTTCTTAGTTTCAATTTTTAATTTCTCTGCATTTCTTAGAATTAGAAGTCGTGGAACTCACACCATGCACGAAGTGCTTAAACCTGAGTAATTTGCCAGCTTATTTGAGTAGTCGATCATAGAAGACCCGTGGAATACGATCTACCCTAGCTTGTTAGCTTGTTAGTTATTTGTTTGAACGCACGCACAACGATTGTGGCTCACCAACCATTAGTCGCCAGATGAAACAACACATTCAATTAGACTTGAGAGTCGATAGATAGAGTTTAGAGAGCGTCCTCGGAGTTCCCAGAGAGATCTTGACACCGTCTTTCCACCTCGGAGTGCTCAGAGCTAGGAGTTGAAGATCGCTGGAGATCAAAGCTTCACGGGAGTCGCCTGACGTCAGCGCCATAATTAGGTTTTTCACTTCCTAACTATTATTCCTTTGCATGATGAACTCCTATGTTGTCTTTGGTTCTCTTGTATCGAATATGAATACCTAAACTAGTAGAGCTTAGATTAGATGAACCCTAAGTGACTCGGGCCTTTAAAGCGGTCACGGATTGGCGGTAATTAGATCTTAATTAAGACAGTTTCTCTTGCGTGATTGTTTGATCTTCGTTTCTCGCGTTTCTTGTCTACTTGACACCTAGATTAGATTTGTGTTAAGTTAAGGTTAATCGCTAGACGTTAGTCGCCAAATGTCCGCCTTACTTTGGAACTTCAAATAAATCAATCAACCTAATCAATGGAGTGTGCCTTTCGTAGGAACCATTTAGGGTTGATCCACTGCTAGAGTAACTCACTGTTCTTAATCTTGTGCCAGTTAGTTTTGCGTTGCAGAAGTGAACGCACGGACGGTCAACTAATCTTGGTAGTTAGATCGGATAGAGCGAACGTTCGCCGGACTTAAACCTAAGGGTAAGGAGTTATGGTGGTGTCTGAGAACTGAATAAATTAGGATTGAAAACCGCTGGTCTTGTGATCACCAATGCTCTGGTGATCTTAGGGGATTCGAGTCTAGCTTGTCTATCTTCTCGTTAGTGCACCCTTTAATCTTTCTGTCTTTTATTTCCCTTTGTTTATTATATTAGAAGTCGTGGAACTCACACCACACACAACGTGTTTAAACCCGAATAGATTGCCAGCTTCTTTGAGTAGTCGATTAGAAGAGACCTGTGGAATACGATCTATCTCGCTTTTAGCTTGGTAGTATTTGACGCACGCATTACAACGTTCATCACCGAACCCGACTTGGATTAAACCTTATAGGGACCGATGTATCGTGGTGCCAACTTCCCTTTCTGACCAAAACGCATCAGCCCCTTCCATGGCGACACCTTCAGGAAAACCTTCTCCCCAACTTTGAAACTCAACTCCCTAGCATGACTGTCGGCATAAGACTTCTGCCTGTCTTGAGCCGCCCTCAACTTATCCTTGATAACCTTAACACGATCAGCCGTCTCTTGAACAACTTGATGACCCGACAACACCCTAGCACCCTCCTCATCCCAACACAACGGCGTCCTACACTTCCTCCCGTACAGAGCCTCAAACGGCGCGGACTTCAAGCTACTATGGTATGAGTTGTTGTATGCAAACTCGACCAATGGTAGCAATTCGGTCCAAGGAGTCTGAAACTTCATCGCACAACTCCTCAACAACTCCTCCAAGGTAAGGATCGTTCTCTCCGATTGACCATCCATCTGAGGATGATAAGCTCTCGAGAAGTTAAGCTTCATTCCCATTGCTGCATGCAACCCTTCCCAGAAATGAGATGTGAAGCTCGGATCTCGGCCGGATACAATGGATTGGGGAACTCCATGCAACCTTACCACTTCCTCTATGTAGAGCTTGGCTAACTCCTCCATACTTGGCTTAAACTGAATCGGTGTAAAGTGAGCAACCTTCGACAAGCGATCAACTATAACCCAAACTACATCCTTCCCATCCCTGGTCGGCAAAAATCTTGACACGAAATCCATGGTGATATCGGCAAACTTCCACTCCGGAATAGGTAGAGATTGAAGTAACCCACCTGGAGCTTTGTACTTCGCCTTAGTCTTCTGACAAACCAAGCAAGTCGACACAAAGCGAGCGACATCCTTATTCATTCCAAGCCACCAAAAACTCACCTTCAAATCATTATACATCATAGTCATTCTGGGATGCATGGCATACATCAAAGAGTGAGCCTCCTCGAGAATCTCCTTCCTCAACTCCTCTACTTCCGGCACACACAAACGACCTTTGCACTTCAACAACCCCTCAGCTACTTCGAAACCATTATCCAAACCCTTCTCAACTTCTCCCCGAATGGCCACTAGAGTAGCATCCTTGAGCTGCTCCTCTCTGATCCTGTCATTCAATAAGGGTCGAATGCTGAGCTTAGCGAGCAAACCTCCAACATCGTCTATCTGCATTTCCACCCTCAAAGCTCTAAGGTCAACTAAATCCTTCTGACTCAAGGCATCGGCTACAACGTTGGCCTTACCAGGATGGTAATCAATGGTGCAGTAATAGTCCTTCAAGAGGTCACTACAAGAAAAAAGGACTTTAGTCACGGTTTTTAGCACTTTTAGTCACGGTTTTTACCGTGACTAAAAATTTCAATATAAACCGTGACTGAATTTAGTCACGATTTCCATAGAAACCGTGACTGAATTTAGTCACGGTTCCCATAGAAACCGTGACAAAAAATGATTATTTTAGTCATGGTTTCTTAAAAAACCGTGACAAATCAGATGACCAAATTGTTCTATTGAAATTTTCAGTGACCCATTAGTTAATTTCATGAATTACTGGTCCAGACCCTCAACTTTTTACATTATGCAAAATGAACCATGAAATTAAAATGTTAACAAGATATCCCAATTAATTGCGAACCAGTCACTGAATTTATTTATTGTGTAAAAAATAACCTAATTACAATTTTAACTAATAAAATAAAATAAAATTTACAATCGCCGCTGACTTTGATATCACCGTCGCCGCCTTCGATTCCATCACCGCCGCTGACTTCGATTCCATCGTCGCCGCCACCTTCGATTCCATCGCCGCCGCCGCCTTCGATTCCCATTCCTCTCCTCTCGATTCCATCGCCAGCTCAATCCGTCACCGCCTTCGATTCCCTTTCCTCTCCTCTCGATTCCATCGTCAGCTCAATCCACCGCCGCTTCGATTCCCTTTCCTCTCCTCTCGATTCAATCGCCGGCTCAATCCACCACCTTCGATTCCCTTTCCTCTCCTCTCGACTCCATCGCCGGCTCAATCCGCCACCTTCGATTCCCTTTCCTCTCCTCTCGATTCCATCGCCGTCGGCGCCTCATCAATCCTCCTTTCCTATTTGGATCTGGAGATGATGGTTGAGGGATAGGGGTTGAGGTTTGAGAGATAGATAAAGATGGTGGTGGAGGGCAGTGAAGGAAGAAGTAATGGAGAAGGGAGAAGTGTTGTAGAGAAGATGGTGGTGGAGGGTAGTGAAGGAAGAAGTTGTTTGGGGGAAGAAGGTTCAGATAAGAAAGATAGAGGGGGAGTGGTTCAAAGAAGAAAGAGAGAGGGGGGAGTGGGTTAGGATTGCCAGCGTGGCACGCTTCTAATTGGTTCAAAAAATGAAGTGTGGATCACCAGCCTGGCAGACACGGATTGGGTCAACAATTAGTCACGGTTCTTTAGAAATCGTGACTAAATTAGTCACGGTTCATAAAACCGTGACTAAATAACCGTGACTAAAAGGGTATTTTCTTGTAGTGGGTCCACTCAACGCCTCTGCCTACTATCCAGCTCCTTTTGATCCATAAGATGCTTGAGACTCTTATGACCGGTCATGATCTTGAACGTCTCGTCGTACAGATAATTCCTCCACAACTTCAAGTCCAACACCACCGCCGCTAACTCCAAGTCATGAGTCGGGTAATTTACCTTCATGCACCCTAAGTTGATGTGAGTCATAAGCAACCACTTTCCCATTCTACATAAGCACACACCCCAAGCCTTGCAAAGAGGCATCACTAAACACCACATACTCAACACTTTCTACCGGCAAGGTCAACACCGGAGCTGAAGTTAACCTCTTCTTCAACTCCTCAAATCTCTTCTGGCACACCTCACTCCACTCATATTTCAACTCTTTCCTCAAGAACTTATGAAGAGGAGATGCTATGGTGGAGAACCCTTCCACAAACCTTCCGTAATAACTAGCTAACCCGAGGAAACTCCTCAATTGCGACACATCCTTAGGTGGGGACCAATTAACCACCTCTTCGATATTCTTCGGATCATCCTCAACTCCCCTCTTAGAAACCACATGACCAAGAAACAACACCTTCTCCAACCAAAAGGCACACTTCAAAAACTTTGCTAAAAGTTGTTGGTCCCTCAACTTCTGAAAGACGATCCTCAAGTGCTCCTCATGCTCCTTCTCATTCTTAGAATAGATGAGAATGTCGTCAATGAACACTATCACAAACTTATACAAATATTCATGATAGACCTTGTTCATGAGGGCCATGAACGCGGCAGGAGCATTACCGAAAGGCATCACGAGGAATTCATAATGTCCATATCGTCCTGAAAGCTGTCATCGGCACCGATCCTTCCTCCACCTTCAACTGATGATACCCCGACCTCAAGTCTATCTTCGAGAACAACTCATTCCCTTGTAATTTATCGAAGAGATCATGTATCGTCGGAAGTGGATAACAATTCTTGATCATTGCCTTATTCATCTGTCTGTAGTCGATGCACATCCTCATCGACCCATCCTTCTTCTTCACAAATTGTACCGGTGCTCCCCACGAGGATACACTTGGGTGGATGAACCCCTTATCCATGAGTTCTTGCAGTTGCTCCTTCAACTCAGTCGCTCTTCTATGGTGGTCAAGCGGAAGATCTTGTTGTAGAATTGCTCATATTATGGGCAGAGGCATATGAAATTCACTTGTTGCATCCTGGCCACTAAGGACCGTCCCTGGTATAGTCGCTAAGCACCACCATAACCTTTGCCTTTACCGTTACCTAGGGGAATGCGCAATCCATAGGTGGGTCACCTGTACTTTCACCTAGCTCCAACCATTAGGTTACTCTACCGCTGCTTAGTTTGTTAGCCATTAATAATGAATTTCATAATGAACATCCTCACTACTGTATAATAACAAGAAGGAATGTCTCCGACAGTTCTAATAAACCAAGACTGTAAGCCAGTACAGTAATACAGAGTAATAAACCAAGCCAGAAATCAAGAGCAGCAGACAATGCCATTAAGCCAAATTCAACAACCAATACCCATATCCCTGCCAACTGCAGAACCAGAAACCCATCATGGATCAATCACAAAACCCGTTCCTGGCAATAATTAGCCTAGCCCCAAAACCATCAACCCATCGCTCATACAGGCATGCATCAATCAATTACATCCTAGGGTATGGATCATAGCATAACAAAATTAAACCCCTCACTTGATGCCTTGCTGAAACAAGAACTGAAATCGGCCGAGACAGCTTCCTGAACTTGCACACACCTTACTACAATCCTCTCACAAGGGATTCCAAGAAACACAAACACCAGAACCAACTGATTAGGGAAGAACACCAAAAACCCCCAACCCGCAGAACCCTAACTCGCAGAACTGAATCCGCTTGAACGAGAATGATTTACCTGAATCAAAGCCCGGACGATTGACCTAGGTCGACCCTTAAACCTTCTCTCACGTTCCCTTGTTGATCGATGGCACCGAGCTTTAAATCCAATCTTTGAAAATCGATTGTTCGTCGAAATGAAGAAAGAAAGAATGAGACAGTTATGTGACAGTCATGTCGTCTGAGTTACTTATATACATGTTGAGATAACGGCCGTTACACACAATGTAATGCCCATTATCCCTGGCATACTACGGCCGTTACCTAAATCATAACGCCCATTGTCTCCAGGAAGACTACGATCGTTACACTACTGGTAACGCCTGTTGTCTCCTCAAACCTGCAGATTACAGAACAAAGCAACAACACTGTACAATTCCCAATTTCAATCATTTCCACACGAACCAACAAGCACAAAAATGGGATGTTACACGCGCAACTCTAGCCTCTTCGTCTTCTCGGAGGTTGAGTCTCATCAAAATAACCTCAATCTCCATGTGGTATTCTTTTACACTTGAGGTTCCTTACCTAAAACTTTGCAACCGAGTGTAAAGGTCACGTGTGTAGGTGGCTGGGACGAACCTCCTCCGCATGATGGCCTTCAATTCCCTCCACGTATCCAAAAGAGGTAGTTCTTCTCAAATGTGTTGCTTCTTTTATTGAGTCCACCAAAGCGCAGCATAGTCGGTGAATTCCACTGTTGCTAGAGTCACCCTCTTTCTATTAGAGTAGGGTTGCCACTTAAATAGGGCCTCCATGTCTCGTTCCCAATCCATATAAGCATTCGGATTGACCTTTCCCGTGAACTTTGGCACCGTGAGCTTGAGGCTACTGATGTCATCGTTGACGTCTTGATTGTTCCTTGGTGTCCTTATTGCTTTGCTGGCCCTAGCTTCGGTCAAGGTGGCCAAATCTTGGGTAATGGTGGCTAACTGAGCCTCCAAACAGTCCATCTTGTCATCCGCCAATGTAAATGATTAGGGTTAGAAAACGGCATTACAAACTCTAGAAAATTAACCTTAACACTCTTTATTTTACCACTCATGTTTCAAACTTTAAGATCACTCGAACTTAATGGATGGAAATTTCAAAAACAAAGTCAAACAATCGTTTAAGTAGTTGGTCAAATTTTTTGAAGCTCAACTATGAAAGAGTTGTTTTGAAATCTAGGTGATACATCAACCTTTGGCCCGAGTTAGGGCAAGCCCGACTCTTTTTTAAGGAATTTATAAACCAAAGAATAAGCAATTGATACAAGGAATCGATAAGTTCCAAGAATGGCAACTATCTACCCTCCCTTCCAGATTGCTCGACATGGGGATGTGGGTTTTAGCTTTTGATTTTAGGTCGACTATGGCTGACCCTTTGAGCTAACTTAATTAAATTTCCCACTCTTCTTTCCACTACTTACACTTTTTAGAATGAGCAAAAAAAGAAAGAAATTCCCCACACTATTGCCCTTGGTGCTCAAAATTAGAAAGTGCAAGATCACACAAAAAGAGGAAACTATTGATATGAGTTTTCCCCCAAAATGGTGCTTAACAAGTCGGCAATCATGTGATTGATTTAAAAAAGGAAACTTGAGATCCAAATTCCCACAATTAGGAGAATTGGCTCTTGTTGCTTCAAAAGAGGAACAAACAAAATCACCTCAGTTCTTTTCAACTACTTCTTGGTATTTTAGCCGAAATCGCTACTCTACTCCTTTTGTTTAACGATTATATGAATGAAATTGAGAAATAAGATACGTGCCCAAGAGTTTGAACTCTGCTATGATACCAAACTGATACGAACTACGCCAACTTGTGATGAAACCTGATACCAAATGCCTAGTAATTCAGAAAACGAAATAAAATAGAAACACAATATGAAATTCAAACTTAGACCCATTAGCTCTATAAGAGCTAAGAACCCAAACTGTTTAGGTGAATGGTGCCACGAAATCAAGGATGATTGCCTTGATATCGATAAACCCTCTCTTATGAGCTAAGCAATAGAGTGCAAAAACTTGAAGAAAATGAAAGAGCAGTACTTTAAAATTCTTATTGATCAAAAACTATCTTCCAGACCTCCTTATATAGGAGAGGGATGGCTAAAACCCTCCCTAAACTCTAAGAAATTCGGCCACCAACACTAGTGGGCTTGGAAATTACTACTTAACTAAAGACTCAAAGCTAACCCTAAGATAAAAAGCCCAAAATAGTTCGGGTCCAATACTGTTATGAAGAAACGTGATTTTGGACAAGTCCTCAGTTGGACATCAAATCCAATTCGGCCATCTAGGGCCTCAACATCAAAGCCCTAGATGAAAGACTCAAAATCGGATGTTGGAATCATTGTTGGGCTGATGTTGGGCCGACTTTGGTTGGCCAATGCTGATGTTGCTGAAATCGATGTTAGGCCGATGTCGGGCCAACTGAGGCTGACTGGTGATGATGTTGCTGGGCTGATTTAGGCCTGACTGATGTTGGACTGATTTTGGATTGTTTCAATTCCAATAGTGTCCAACATCCTTGTTGAAATTTGATCTCCAATTCTTCATGCTTGGACCAACTCCATACCTCCACGTAAGTGTTGATCATTGTCTGAAGGTCTTGACTTTGCTACGAGTTAATGGTCAATCTGGTCTAGTCCAAGGTGCAACCGATCCTTGTGACGCATCAAAAACCCTAAAGTCTGCCTCTCCCTCTTTCTGTGCCAGCCGCCACTTGCCTCTGTTCTGGAACCAAATTCAAAACCCTTCTCCTCTCTCTCAATTCCGTCCCACGACAACACTAGGGCCAAATCCCTTACTTCTTATTATTTCTTGGATGGGCTCTAAGCCCCTTGTTCCTCCTTCCTTATAGGCTTCAAGCCCGCTCAACCTTCCCCTTGTGTAAACACCATCAGGCCCATGGACTTCTTCCCCCTCGTTTAAGGACACGACCAAAAGATTAAGGGCTTTAAGCCCAACTCCTCATCTTTGGTCGGATCAACTTGGTTTGGCTAGACGTTAAAGTTCCAACCCAACCGTTAATTAATAACTCGAACTCTAATTTCGAGACGGAATAAATCTTCATGAATTAATTATCCTTCAATTAATTCGCTAACGCCATTTTAGGATTTAATCAATTTAAAAGAAAACCGAAAAAAAATTCAGAACCAACCAGTTAACCAAATTCGGGTCGTTACAACTCTTCCCCCTTGAAACAGATTTCGTCCCGAAACCAAATTACACCCCCTAACCAGGAAATGCACTAATTAAAGCAATACAACGTTACCTCCAAGATATGCATTCACCAAGTCAGGGTGTTGTTGTCTCAGACAAACCAGTCTCCTTAACTCTCTCATATAACCCTTGATTTTACTTCTCATGCCACTATGGCCAAAGCACTAATACTGACAAGTTTCCCACTTTAGTGCTTCTCCGAGTCACAAAGTTCCAGTCTCTCGTGCATTCTGTAAATCATTTTTAATGATCCTCTAAAAACCACCCCAATACTTGACTCTCTTATTGAAAAGGATGTTGAATTCAAATTCAAAGATGATTGCCTGAAGAAAAAGCTGACCTCTGCACCCATCCTGATCCGTCCAAATTGGAAATTATCGTTTGAGCTCATGTGTGATGCAAGTGACTTTGCTTTAGGCGCGGTTATTGGTCAAAGATTGGATGGGAAGTTTCATCCTATTTACTTCGCAAGCAAGACCCTTAGCGATGCTTAGAGGAACTATACAACCACAGAAAAGGAATTTCTCGCCATTGTCTATGCCTTGGATAAATTTAGGCAGTATCTCATTCTGTCTCATACTACAATTTTCACTGACCATGCAACTCTGCGATTTCTTATGGCGAAGAAGGATGCTAAGCCAAGACTAATCTGATGGATTATACTACTTCAAGAGTTTGATATCACCATACAAGACAAGAAGGGAGCAGAGGATGTTGCAGCTGGCCATCTTTCCCGCCTTGAAGGATCAGACTCGAGTGAGTTAATCTGTTCAAAGATTGGCGACTCGTTCCTTGGAGAGTAGTTGATCGGAGCAATCAATGCCATTGAAATAAAGGGGGATCCTTGGTATGCTAATATGGCAAACTACATTTGTCATGGAATCTTACCCAATGACCAAACAAGACATATGTGCAAGCGCTTGGTAGTAATGAGCAAACACTATTTTTTGGACGAGCCATACCTCTTCCAAATCGGGGGAGACAACGTCATCAGATGATGTGTCACAGAAGAATAAGAATGGAAGATTCTCTCACATTCCATAACGGTCGAGCTGGAGGACATTTCGGTGCCACTCGCACAGCAACAAAGGCCTACGAAGCAGGTTTTTTCTGGCCTTCCATTGATAAAGATGTTGATGAACTTGTTAGGTCTTGTGAAGCATGTCAGCGTGCTAGTAACGTTAGTCATCAAGATGAGATGCCTTATGTGTCTAAATGGGCAGAAGCTCAAGCGCTACCCACAAATGACTTAAGGGATGTGGGGAAATTTTTGAAGAAACTCTTCACTCATTTTGGCACACCTCGAGCCATCATTAGTGATAGTAATACGCACTTCCAAGGTTACTTTGACAAGGTGTGCCGATGCTATGGTGTCACACATGACATGAACACTGCTTACCATCCCAAGGCAGTGGTCAAGCTGAAGTAACTAATCGAGAACTCAAGCATATTCTTGAGAAAATGGTTGGTCAGGCCATTAAGAACTAGTTGACCAAACTCGATGATGCGATTTGGGCATACTACATTGGTTTTAAAACCCCCAATAGGTACATCTCCATACCGACTTGTTTATGGTAAGGCATACCATCTACTGGTCGAATTGGAGTATAACGCCTATTGGCCGTTAAAGAAACTAAATCTTGATGCTAGTGCTGCAGGATAGGAGCGCCAGAAGCAATTACTTGAGCTTGAGGAGTTTCGATACCATGCCTATGACAGTGCAAAGCTCTATAAGGAGAAAACAAAGAAGATGCACGACAATAGGCTGAAGGAGAATATTTTTCTACCTGGGGATAATGTGCTACTATACAATGCGCGGCTCAGACTTTTCCTTGGGAAGCTGAGATCCAAGGTCTGGACCTTACACTGTTACGACCGAATTCCCGTATGGAACGATAGAAATAACGTGACTAAATGAAGCTCCTTTCAAAGTGAACGACCACTTACTCAAGGCATACCGATCCGGGCAGAAGGTGGCAGCAGTTGAGATTTGTGTAATGACTTTGGCTCTACCTCAATAGAAGATGGCACATCTATCTCAAACACGTAAAACAAAGAGCGCTCTTAGGAGGCACCCTTGTGTATCCTCGTACGTTGCTTTTCTTTTATTTGTATTTGGAAACTCTTTTGGGGTGACTATATTATGATTATGATGATATTATGGTATTCTAGTTTGTTTTATGATGATATTATGATTATGATGATATTATGGTAAAAAAGAAAGGGAACACCAAGAACGAAAAGAAATTGAGCGGAAGTCTAGTTCTTCTAGATTTCACTGTGAACGTGCTTCTTTTTCCTGGTACCATCTTCTCTTTTTCCATACTTTGCCTTAGATTAGTGAATGATTGACTTGGATTTGTGCAATGCTTGTTCTATTATTCTGTAAAAAAATTGCTAGTCTGATACCATGTCCGGTCTAGATAATGGATTCCAAGAAATTTTTTTTGTTGCTAAAGTGCGCGTTCAAAAATGTAAAAAGGTGTCGGTTGTGGGTCAATGTACGAGCTGGCATACGTGCCCGCCCATTGCTTTAGTCCCAAAGGGAAATCTCAGTGTCGAATTCTTCTCCTAACCCACTCGCGATTGTCGCTGGGGTTTAGGATAACGTAGAATTTCAAAGGTTTCCGGCTGCTCCATACCTGGTAGTGTCCACAACCGATCACCGGAAAAAATTAATGTAAAGGCAAGAAAGAAAGTGCTTAAATTGAAAAATTCTGAGTTTTGATCCCTTATCTAGAAAGTGTCGGGTGCGTCCTAGAGTAAATGTACAAATGGTAGAACGGTATCGCCAGTTCTAAGTTTGTTGGTCATTAGCTTGATTAGATCTAGTTCCTCTTTGCCTTTTAGGATGTTGCCCGGTGTAAAGTGATTAGTTGAGCTTAATACCCTAGTTCATTGAGTTCTAAGATACCGATTACATTGATTGATGATTCATGATGTTCTGGATGTGTACATGCTTGCATAGGTGCTCAAATCGGATCAATCAATGTTCAAGTGTGGGGTATTTTTTATAGGCAGAAATATGTTAAGATTTTCCCCTCGTATTTGATAAGTTTTCATGTGGAATTTAAGCTTTAATGTTGTTCTTTTAATGGTTTTAATCAACTTTATGAATATTCGTCTCAATTAGCCTCTCGGGATCATTATGGTCCATTTTCACGTTTTCCAAGGCATTTTTTATGTGTTTTCAGGTCATACCGTTATTTATATAACGTCGATACGAAGCCACAGGTTCGAACGGTGCTCAAATCGGAGTCTAGATGCTCAAGATATCATGTTCTAAAGTTTTAACGCTATGCTAGGTAGGGTTTAGCGTAATTGCAATGCTGCGCTAAGGAAGGAAAGGAAGCTAGAGTGTCATCAGCGAGCATCGGCATGTGAATGGCGTGTAATCGGTGTGTATGCCAGTTACAGGCTGGTTACACACCGCAACACTGGGCAGAATTTTATAAATAGGTTATTGGAATGCTAATTGCCAAACTTCTACAGACTTCGTTCCCAACTCGTTTTCGATGAACACCCCCAACCTCCGGCACCTGGAAAACCCTCTCGTAGTCTAGAGATTATCTCCCCATCATCATATTCATCTCCCACGTCACAAAAACAGTAGATGAAGATCCAGATTCAACCGAACACGAAGAAATCGGTGGAGCTTTTCATCTCTTTCTTTTTAGGTCGTATTTCTCAGGTCTTCATTATGTACTGTTGTAACTAAACCCCCTAGGGTTTAGTGAGTGGAACCTTAGGGGGGTTGATGATTAATTACACTCCTATACTTTGTATTTATTTCAGCTTAATTCAAGTTCAAATGTGATTCAGACCTATGTGTTCTTCATCTTTTATTCCTTGTTTCTCTGACAAAGATGCATGATTAGGGTTGATTGTTTGATTTAGTAATTCCTTGATTCAATTTTTTGTCTCCTGGAGTGTTGCACTTCAATTTTATGCATAGTTTTGATCATAGTTGCATCATAACTCGAAAGAGAGCATGTTAGCTATGACTTTTTAGGTTTAAAGACCAAAATTCATTTCATCGAACACCTTGTGTGCATTCTACTTTCAATGTAAATTGTGACCAATGCCCGTTTGTTAGTGGTTAATGTTGATTCTTATTTGTCTTTATCCAATGAGCTTAGGATTCATGTCAATGTTATGTTGAAATATCTTATCTGGCTTCTTAGAACTATTTTAGTCCATTGTTGTGTGATCATGATTCATGAACCCGAAAGGGGAAACTTGCTTGACTCTTTCTCTCTCCCATTTCATCCAACCTGTGTTTTGTCTTTGTGCGCGCTTTGAACAATTTGTTGTCAAACCCCTACTTCCATGATCTTGGAGCTTGTGCTTGAGTTAGTTCGTTATAGCTTGAGCCAGCCTTGTCTTGAGATTGTGATTGCGAATTGTGTGTGTGTTTTGTTTGTCCTACCAATTTGAACACCTCTCTCAAAACTGAGTAAGCCAAACCTAGAGACCCATGGGAATAAGACTCTGGCCAAAAGCCATGTATCTTTGGTCACACTTTCTGCAATGATCAGGCCACCAGCACTGAAATCCTATACTAACCTACTAATGGTTCAGGCAATAATCCTCACAACTACGTAAACCACTTCCACTGGCCTTAGCCAGTACCGATACCCGTATCCAGTAAGTTAGTTTCTCGTAATTATCCGTACAGGTCTAGCCACTATCGTGGCTAGTACCACGGCCAATAAATAACACAATACCAAAGATGCCAAAGCAAAGTTGAATCGATAACTGAACCAATACATTGAACCAATAATCGAACTGTTTGAATGAAACCAAAACCGATAAACCCTCACCTTGGAACTTATGTGACACCTCTTATTTCTGTATGACGTGGTCCGTCTTGTCATCCTAATTCCACCAGTCCTGACGTGTAATGTCTCGTTACTGGTTAGTCGTTTAAATTCATGAATCAGTTTAGAATTGTTTAAATTGTTGGAATTGCAGCAACTGATGCTACTGCACTGCTGATGAACACAACGGACGTGGTGATAAGTCCAACGGCCGTTGTCATTTTGTCATGCAATGACAACGGGCGTTCTGATCAGAGCAATGACCGTTAGATTGGATTGTGCAATGGGAGTTGCCAGGCTCCAACGGTCATTGCCAGGCTCCAACGGTCATTGCGATTCTAGTATAGGATGATAGATCATCTTTGATTGATATTAGTAAAGATTACGGGCATGATAGACTAATCTCACAAGTTGGATTAGTTGTAAGCGCGGGTGATCCATCAATGGATTGCGCAATCACCTAGGAAATGTACAGGCTAAAGGGTTCCTTATAGATCAGATAGTGATTGCTCGGGCTACCAACCTACTAACTTATGTTGTGATCTTTCATTAATCTTACTAACTTATTGGTTTATTGCGTCTCACAACATTTAGGATTATTGGTTTCTCATAGCTTCACTTAGTGCATGTCACTAACCCCTCTTCCTATTGTTTCTTTGTTGGTTTCGTTATGGGGTATGGTGAGTAAGTGACCATGCTGCCTAGTCGAGCTATGAGGAGAGTTGCTGATTTACATGTCGACAAATCGGTTAATGCTAGGTACAACCAGGATGTTCATGCCCGCCTTTTTTACTTTCAGTTTTGATCAGGAATTCATGGATTCTTTCTAGTTTATCGTTTTAAGATGTATTGGATGTTCTATTGGTTTTTATCCATTTCTTATTGGTTATTGGATATATTGGTTTATTGATTCTAGGATGTGTGTGCCAGTTTGGCTTTTCTATTGATTTCCTTTGATTCAGTTATTAGTTATGTGATTTAATGTGTATGAATGTATGCCTAGTTCGAGTCAGTAACACTTGATCTTGTAATGTATGGGTTAACCCAGTAATTTAACTGGGTCATCTAGGGTAGGGTGTTACATGATGGTTCGTCAATCAGAGCTCTAACGGATGAGATATGCTCAAATTATTGATTGCCAAACTCTGACGCTTCCAAACACCCCTTATCCAAACTTCTAGTTCAGCCCCCCTAACTTTCTTCGTTAAGCTGCGGGGTTCAGTAACTTAGAAAGTTACCAAAACGAGCCCGAGTACTCATTTGTCAAGATTCAACGGTTAGGAATCAAACCCGCATTTTCTATCAAACTACCAAACACACCACAGGTTTACATAAATCACATGATGGACACTTAACTTTCTAATATTATGGTTTAGTCATTCTTCTTCCTCCAAACTCTGACAAGACATTGATGCGACCAGTGAGCTCCAACTTTCACGGAATGCAAAATTAGAGGTCGTCTCTTCGACCTAGGCCACCACTGTAGCCTTACCCTACCATCCGAGCACCTAAGCAACTTCGAAGGACCTCCTGCCTCCTTCCCCACTGGTGTGAACCGCCGCAGCCGTGGGCAGACGACCCTAACCACCGCAAGTCTTGAACCTTCGCTCGATCACCGTTGGCACCGGGGGCGGATAAGTACTAGGACCCGTCGGCTGTACATAGCCGGGAACCCGTAGTGTCCAGGAATAGCTCCACGACAGAAGGGGAATACTTCTGTTGATAATACCTACTCTAAGCTATGCACGCAGCATAAAACTAAGAATTGAGAACAAAAGTTCTGATTTATAAATTGATTCAAAAGGGTTCATTGTTACAATGAGGCCGAAGCCTCTTATTTATAGGTGAGGAAGTCGTGAACAGGCTCACGACTCCTACAAGGAAAGAAACTCTAAAAATAATAAAATATGAGCCTAAGTCCTATTTAGAATATAATAAGACTTACTTGCTCCTAAAGAATCGAAACTAAAAAGGAAAATCCTAGTCCAACACTTAAAAAGACTTAAATAAATAAAAACAGCCTAAAAACCATAAACCATAAAAAAAAACCATAAACCGGCGGATCCGGCGGGTCCGATCGGGTGTGCCGCTCACGCGCGGGCCGAATTAGGAAAGTCGGTATCGCCTTTGCTGTCAGGCTTGGAATTGGCGGCGGCGTCGGCTGCTCGGGCTTGGCATTGCTCGGGGCTCCTAGTGTTGGGCTCTAGCGGGTCTGATGCTGATGCTGCTCGGCTCCCGGGGTTCCTGCTTGACCGGCCTGCTCGGTCCTCCTCCCATTTCCTCATTTCCTCCCATTTCCCCTTGGTTCCTAGGGTGGCAGCTCCTAGGCTTGGCTTCAGGCCTTGTACGGGGTTGAGGGCTGGTGTTGGACCTCCTAGGGGCTAAGTCCCCTGCTGGCTGAGTGCTAAGGCACGGTTGGGTCCTTCCGAGGCCGGGGCTGGCGCCCGGGTGTAGTCTGCCTTCGGGCCTTCTTCTGACATGCCCAAGCCTTTCCTTCCCTGTTTCTCCCAGTCTTCCAGGAAGGCCCTTAGAGGTTCCCCTAAGGTGGTCATCTGCTCTTTGAGCTCTTGGAAGCCTAGCCTTGGTGCTAGGGCCGGAGGAGCTCTCGGGGCGGGTCCGGTTGGAGCTTCTTTAGGCGGGGGCTTGATCCTCTTCAGTCGGCACTCCTCTAGGAAGGCATCTAGAGGGTCCCAGGGTTGTGTAGCACCTCCTGGGTCCTTAGACTTAGTGCCTGAGGTGCCGGGAAAGCTAGGCTCTTTGGCTGCTATGAGCGTCGGGGCCCAAGTTAGGGCCGGATGGGTCCGGACGCTCATCCGTGCTTGTTGAGCCCTTCGGGGAGGGCTATACTTGAACCTCACCACCTGCTGGGGCTTGGTAAACCTCCGTGGGGTTTCTTTAAAGGGCTGGCGAGGTTCTAAGCGCTTCTTATAAGACTAAGGCCTTTGCCCTCGTGGGTGACCCCGGCGGGGTGTAGGAATAGGAATTTCCAGCCGGTCGGCTGCCCGGGGTCACTCCACCCACCGTCACGGATTTTCGGTGTGACTCAAGGGATTTGCTCCGGCATAGGGAGTCCTCTTCCTCGTATTCCAATGTCGCCCCGTCACCTCCAAGAGTAAACCATGATCCCGAGTTCTTCTTCCCTTTGATCTAGGTTAGAAAACCCTTCCCCTTGCTACTCTCTTCATGTCGCCAGTTAAACCTAGGAGTTGACCTCCTCTTGATTTTCGTGCCATAAAAACCTTGAAGCCTACCTCTCCCTCTTTTGTGTCAGTCTCCACTTGCCTCTGTTTCTGGAACCAAAATTCAAAATCCTTTTCCTCTCTCTCAATTTCGTTCCACGACAACACTTGGGCCAAATCCCTTTCTTCTTATTGTTTCTTGGATGGGCTCTAAACCTGTTGTTCCTCCTTCCTTCTAGGCTCCAAGCCCGCTCAACCTTCCCCTTGCACAAACACCATCATGCTCATAACCTTTGTTCCCCCTCCTCCTTTAAGGACACGACCAAAAGGTTAAGGGCTTTAAGCCCAACTCCTCATCCTTGGTCCGACCAAGGCTCCGACCCAACCATTAATTCATACCTCGAACCCAAACTCTAATTTCAACACGGATTAAATCCTTACGAATTAATTATCCTCCAATTAATTTGCTAAAGCATTTTAGAAATTAATTGATTTAAAGAAAAATCGAAAAAATTTCAGAACCAACCAGCTAACCACATTCGGGTCGTTACATATAGTGCTTTTTTACCTGCTCTATTCTTAGTGGTGGTCATAAAGAAGGCTATTTATTGCGAATTATATGTAACTAATGGGAGTTTTTTTATTTCATAAAAAACTTATTTATCTTGAAGACAACGGACCAATTTTCATGATTCGACTCAGGATTCGATGTACTGTATTTAATCTTTCAAATATGTATTTCGGCCGCTGTTGGTAATTAGTGCAAAATATGCATTCCTCATGCCGAGCAGATGTGTTGCCTTATGTATGCACTTGTTGTTAATGTTTTTTACTTTTATTTGTTTTTATTGATGCACGTTATTTAGAAGAAAGAGCCCATGTTTGATTTAGGAATTCAATGTAGTGTTTTTTTGTTTTGGAAAAAGATTGTTATAGGGATTTCGAAGCCAAGGATGCTAGACACACTTCGAATCACAGTTACTCATGGATGCATAACAGCTTGCCGAATTACGATGAAAATTGTGTTCAAGGTGACTCGAATTACTCCTCGTTCTTTGTAATTCGGCAAGTTGGCACGCATTCGTGAGTAACTATGATTCGAGGTGTGTCTAGCATCCGTAGGTTTGGTACATTGAACGACCTAGACTCAACAAGTTAACATGTTTTTTGAATTTCAATAATTAAGCGAGTTCGAGCCTTCCCGATTTAGCACGATGGGCGAGCTCGCACAATTCGTCAACTCGTTGAGTTTGGCTCGTTAACTTGTTAAAAATTAATCAGCGACAAGCTCGCGAGTAAGGATTGAATTCAATTTATTTATGATTACGGTAGCATGGTCAAACTCATTATTGAAATCCAAACTTCAATGATTATTTTACAAAATATATATACTAGTGATCATTTTGTAATTTTTAAAAATCAAGTGATAATTAGCATAAGGAATTATGAAATGAAATCAATGATTATGCCTTACTTGCTTTACTCTATGCGAATTCGCCCAGTTTGTGGGCTAATTCGCCTAATATTTGGGTAAAAATATTTATTTTTGTACATAGTTTGAAAACGTATTTATTTGTCTAAATAGTTTAATTTTTTTTATTTACTTAGGTGAAAAGGACCCCGAAATTTGTATGGATTATTGATCACTACTATGTAAAATGACCGATTAAGATATGATTATAGAGGGACCGGGGTGGGTGACAATATGAGAGTTTTGTCCCCTAGACAAAAGTTAATATGGACCCTTAGATTAACTCCTAATCTAATGACTCATAACTAGTAAATATAAAATAATATTTTTGCTAAATTTAATTACCATTTTTTCAATGGCTCATTTAATTACCATCCAATGGCTCAGATCCTAGTATACTGGGTTATTATATTATTGTCTCCATGAAATAGTTCCATACTAACTGTAATACTAGTATGGAATTAGGATTTTTGTGTTTTAATTGTAATTTGGATTTGTTCAATTTCATGAAATTTGGATTTTGTAATTGGGAATTGTTCAATTTTCTGTTTCAATTGGTGTAATTTTAGGTTAGTTGATTCTACTAACTTTAATACTAGGATTTTGGTTACTTGATAACTAATTATAATACTAGTACGGAATTAGGATTGTGTGTTTTAATTTTAATTTGGATTTGTTCAATTTCATGAGTTTGTGGTTTTTTAAACATGTGATTTGTTCAATTTCCAACTTAACTGTATTACTAGTATTTAGGTTACTTGATTACTAACTGTAATACTAGGATTTAAGGGGATACACTAGGAGTTAATACTAGTATTGCTGGTTACTGTAATACTAGTATTTATGTTCTGTGAATAAGACATATGATGCTATAGAATCCTTAATTAGTATAAATATATAAATAAGAGTTTTAAGGTGAGTTATATGGAAGTTATTATCTACATTAATTGTAAAATAAAAAATTAATGTAGATAAGGTAATGAAAGCACAAAATATGGAAGGATAATCAAAATAATAATTAAAAAAATATTTCAGTAATAAATAGAGATTAGATTGATGATTTGGATTCAATTTTGTCTAGGTGACAAAACTTGGGTTTTGTCACCGAACAAATAGGAAAGGAATTAGTATTTGCCTAAAAAATGGGTAGTACTAACAACAATAAATATGAAAGAATATTAATTAAAAATTAAATTTTTAGGTTTCGTCAATAACTTGTAGAAGTAAAATTAATGAACTTGTGGTTCTTCTCTTCTCAGGAGTTACCACAACCAAAAATAATTATAATAATAATAATAATAATAACTGAACTTGAAAATATGAAACTATGTGTCTAACTACCTCTAGTTTAGGATACCCTCTGTTTTGAATCCAAAATGGTAAATACTTATTATTATTATTATTTTGTGTGTGAAATTAAGACATTTGATGTTTTAGCTTTATCAACCAATTCTCAATAATTAATCTGCCATGAGAACAAATATAAATAAATAAATTTCAAGGTTGTATATAGTAAGATAATGTTTAAAAAAATTCAAGAGAAAGTTTTATAGGTAAAAGCGGTCTATACATCATAATAAATTTTAAGAAATCTACTTACAAAATAAAATGCACAAACTCTATTCATGAATAAACTAAACTTATAAAATTAATGCAAGTATTTGAGTATACTGTTAGAAAACTACTAACGTATATGGAACAAGGAAACAAGAGCAAGAGAACAAGAGAAAGAGAGTAGAAGAGTAGTGCTTCTTATTCTTATTAGTGTGAATAACAAGAAGCAATTCTCTCCTCTTTTTCTCTGGTCTTTCCTCTCTACTTCATAGTTATAGTTCTCCATCTTTTCATAATATATACATGTAATTCAAAGTATGTAATGTCATTGTCACGGTACGAATATAACTACTTAGATTACAAACAACATTATTGTGCTTCAATAAGTAATAATGAAATATTTGGGAAAATTCTGTGTAATTTTTCAGATGAATAGATAAATACAGCTTACGTCGATAAATGTAAGATTTGCAAAATGGTTCCATGACAAAAGTTTGAATCTTGAGATCTCAGTCAATTACTCGATGAAAACATGAATTAATAAGCATGCATTTGATTGATCAAGGATATTTTAACCGGTAAAATGAGTATATTCGATTAATCGAGGAAATCTAACGTAGAAAAAAATTGATAATCGATAAAATATTCATGGTGATAAGAAATTTCTTCCATTTGTGTTAGATAATTCACTTGGTACAGCTTTGTTATTAGGTATTTTCATTACATTGGATTTTCTTTTTTTTTTTGAATAAAGGATTTCATATAATCAAAAATATCAATAATTACATACTATATCTGAAAGAACTAAGTAACAAAGAAGCTAACAAAACTACAAGGCTTCTTTCTCTATATACCTACCCACTACAATATAACTAAAAACAGTAATTAGTTCTAACAAAAAGATCAATCTACTAGAAACGCATCACTTGAGAAGATCACTTGTTGCATATAATTGGGAAACTAAAATTCACACTGTCACAACACACTTGAAGAGAAATATTGCGTCAGGTGTTGAACTTGGCTCTATTTCCAGCATCATTCATTGTTAGACAATGTGTTTAAGTAGCTCAACCACACTTCGTCAGCAACACTCGAGTCACAATCATCATTCCTATGCCATGACCAATATGCTCGCTTTTCGTTTCGTATTCTCGGATTCCCATGTCCAAAGCTCGAGTCTCGATATATTGACAAGCTCTATTTAAGTTTAATATTAGGAGTGTGCCAATGGCTCATAACTCCTTGTTTGATATTAAACTCAAACATTGCTTCGATTTTTTATACTCATTTCTCCTCTTTCAACTCTTTCGTTTTACAAACTCAAAACCCCTACCTAAATGATGTGATCCCAGCCACCAAACCCGGCGTGGACAGGACATCAAAGAAACCAGGGTTGAACCTCCCCATGCCAACATGGGATGTTGATGACACTCGATTTGACGTGATTATCAGCCTCATTTAAGCGACATTTCTTTGCTTAAGACATGGTTTTTAGGGTAGAATAACGAATATTCAATCGATTGCCCTACTCGTGCCATTTGTGTTACCTTGGCCCGTTTCGGGTCTATTTGATGGTTTTCTAGTGTTTTTATGTTAGCACAGGTTTTTGCCGTCGAATAGAGTAGCCATGGACGTGTCTAAGGCATTGGAACCTCGAGGAATCAAACCGGAATCGATCCAAGGAGCCGATCAAGTCAAACTGAAAATCTGCCCATTCACACTTGCACCTTCGGCGAAAATAAGCCTACATATTCGGCGAAAACAATAGTGCAAATCAACTGACGTCGAGTGAAGAATGACTTCGGCGAAAACATTGTGCTCTTCGGACCGAAAATACAAGGCAGAGAGATCACGGCCATTTACACAAGGATTTTCGCCGAAAATATCCCTATGTTTTCGGTGAAAATATCAGGCCAATCCGGATCAGTTAGGGTTAAGTATAAATACTTAACCCGGCGGCCCAAATGAAGATATACAATCATAATTCGAAAAACACAACTTTTCGAATCAGAATCCTCTCAAGTTCTGGAGCGAAGAGTTGGAGTTCGAAGAGCTGGATAGAGATTGTGACGCCATCCCTTCCATCTCGGAGAACCGGAGCTAGGAGTGTTATCTACCGAAGATCGAAGTCTGTCAGAGTCGTCTAAATTAGGTTTTTCAGATTCTTTTCTGTTCTTCCTTTGAATGATGAACTCACTCTTTGTCTTTGTTTCTTTTGTAATAATCATGAGTAGCTAAACTCGTTAGAGCTTAGACTAGATGAACCCTAAGTGACCCAGGGCTTTAAAGCGGTCACGGATCGGCGATGATTAGATTCGAAATTCAATCAGTTCTTTTTCATGTTTGATTCGTTCTTCATTGTTCATGTTTCTTGTCTGGATTGATCACCTAGATTAGATTCTTGTTAAGCTAAGGATAGAAGCGAACGCTCGCCTTACTTTAGAACATCGAATTGAACAATTAACCTTATAATTGGAGCGTGCCTTTCGTAGGAACCGGTTAGGATTAATTCACTGCAAGAGTAACTCATTAATCATTAGTAATTACACCAATTAATTAAGTCGTTGCGAGAGGCGACCATACCCGGGCGGCTAGTTAATCTTGGTAGTTAGAACGGATAGAGCGAACGTTCGCCGGTCTTAAACCTAAGGGTAAGGAGTTATGGTGGTGTCTTAGTAATTGATTGAATGAGAATTGAAATCCGTTGATCTGTTGATTGCCAATGCTCTGGGGAACGAAGGGGGATTCAAAGTCTAAGTTCGTCGGTCATTCTTGTTTTCAAACCCTAATTCCCAATCTGCTTTAGTTTAATTTGTTTTAATTTTTATGCATTTCTTAGAAATAGAAGTCGTGGAACTCACACCACGCACAACGTGTTTGCATTTGAGTATTTTGCTAGTTCTGAAGTAACCAATCATAGAAAGCCCTTGGAATACGATCTGCTATACGTTTTTTCTTAGCATTAGTAGTTTTTATTTGGCTGAACCCGTCCGAACAACGACCGGGCGGTTCACCAGATGTCGGAACAGGTAAAGAGAATCGGAGAGGATTTCCCTTGCTGGAAGGGAAGTACCTCACACTCGGAGCCCAAAGAAAAAGCCTTGAGGATGATGTCGAGCCGGCCCTGGCACAACTGTCGGGCCGAGAGTACACCGGCCTCAGGCCTACACCAGCACCACCCCCGGAGCCTAGAAGAGCCCAAGCCCCGGAACCAGAAGACACACCTGGGAAGATGTTGATCCTCAGCCAGGCACCAATGTCAGCTCCTACTCCAGCCAAAGTCAGATTAATGACCCGCCAGGAGCTGATGCTGACACCGAGCCCTAACCCGGACACCGTACCGAGCCCAGCACCAAGTCTAGGCCCTAGACCGACTCCCACGAACTCCAGAACCCAACTAGTAGTTAAAGAGACTCAAGAGGCATCCTTGAAAGCCTGGCAAAGACAGAAGTCAAAAGGCCCAGACAGATTTGAAGAAGGCCCCAAGCTAAGCCTGCCACAGGCACCGGGCCACTATCCGAGCACTATGCCGGAGCGATTTGGGCCCAGCCAACAATTGGCCCGTGCCTTTTGGGATTTTCCAAAGGCATTGGCATTCTTATGGCCCCAGATGAACCTCCAACAAGCCTTAATGGAGTTGGAGAAGGGACAAGGAAGATGGAGCTAGACCGAGCCAAAATGATGCATGGCCGGAGCATCAAAGGGCACAACGCGGATGTTGATCCGAGGAAGCCCTTGCTAGGAGCTATGTACAGGCCACCACCTGATCCTTATCCAAGAGAAGATAAGTGATGAGCTGCAGAACAGTGATCAAATACTACAAAGCTAAAAGCTTTGTAGATCGTATTCCACAGGGTTTCTTCTAATTGACTACTCAAAGAAGCTGACAATTTATTCAGGTTTAAACACTTTGTGCGTGGTGTGAGTTCCACGACTTCTAGACTAAGATGCAAGAAAATTAAAATGAAATTAAAAGACAGAATGATTGGTTGGTTAAGACAGACGACAGATAAGCTTAGATTTCGAATCCCCCTTAGATCACCAAGGCAATAGCAATCACAAGACCAGCGGTTTTCAATTCTCATTCAATCAATTTCTATACACCACCATAACTCCTGACCCTTAGGTTTAAGACTGGCGAACGTTCGCTCTATCCGATCTAACTACCAAGATTAATTAGTCGCCCGGGTACGGTCGCCTCTTGCAACGACTTAACTTAACTGGTGCAATTACTAACGCTTTATGAGTTACTCTTGCAGTGGATTAACCCTAACTGGTTCCTACGAAAGGCACACTCCAATTATAAGGTTAACTGGTTGAATTGATGTTTTAAAGAGAGGCGAGCGTTCGCTTCTATCCTCAGCTTAACAAGAATCTAATCTAGGTGATCAAGAAAGACAAGTTTTAATGTTTTAAAGCAGGGAAGTTGTCTAGCGACAAACCCTAACCAACACAAACCTAATCTAGGCGTCAACTAGACAAGAAACGCAGTACAACAATCAAGAACAAAACAACCATGCAAAGAGAAACTGATTGAACTTTGAATCTAATTACCACCGATCCGTGGCCGCTTTAAAGCCCTGGGTCACTTAGGGTTCATCTAATCTAAGCACTACAAGTTTAGCTACTCATATCTGACAAAACAAGAATCAAAGATGACAGAAGGATTCATCTTATACAAAGGAAGAACAGAAAAGGATCTGAAAAACCTAATTTCGGATGATCCGTGAAGCTTCGATCTTGAGAATCTTCAATTCCTAGCTCCGAGCGTCTTCCAGGATGGATTGACGGCATCACGATCTCTCTGATAGCTCCGAAATACTCTCTCAACTCTCCTCAAGTCGTGGCTGATCTCTTTAGATTGTATGTTAACAAATCTGGCTTCGAAAAGTCTATTAATACCCCCAAAAACCCTTTCCTTGTTGGAAAAGTTGAGAATTTCCCGTCTGGGGAGCTTACACGGCGTGTAAGCTCACAGTGTATTTAGCTTACACGGCGTGTAAGCTCCAAAACGCAGCGTTTTGGACTGTGCAGAACTCCAACTTGTTTCCATCATTCCCACTCCGTTTGAACTCCGATTTGGTCTCCGTTTGAAGCGCTGGACTCGTGAGAGAGTCCTCTATAATGTGGTAACCTGGGACTCAACATAAAAGCTCACAAAAAGGGTAAAAATAACCGAGAAATGGACAATGTACGCACTAGGAGCCGATAATCACAAAGTTATGACAAATGCACCAAATACTCATCAAAATGGCATCAAAGGGTATGAAATGTTGCTTAAATGGGGCTGATAATCATGTCAAATAGAGTGTCATCAAAATACCCCACACTTAAGCTTTTGCTTGTCCTCAAGCAAACTGAATTAGAACGTACTCAGATTCACAAATGACACGATTGATCAAGTTAAGGTTCAAGCAATCACAATGAATTATTAAACTGCTACTTCTAGAACAAGTGACCTAACATGCTTACACGTCAACCAAACAACCTGGTCTCACTAATTATCTGCACACAACAAGTAGCAAACACAAATCATGCACGACCCTGACCTAACCAACCAGACTTCTCACACAGGTAATATTTGGTACACGAGAACTCTTGCACTCTGTGTTTAGGGACGTGTTTATGCTCTCAATCATTTTCTGTCACTGAATTCTGTCATAGGTTTGCAATTCGACCACATCTCCACCACTGTGACAACACGAGTAACTAGTCAAGAAGGACTTCCCTGCTAGGACTGTAACGAATTCTATACTACAAGGGTTTACAATGAGATGGATGATGGGAATGTATGATGATGGCATTGGTGCGGCGTAGCTTTTGACTAACTTCCCTCGAATCTAGCCTATGGCTTCCTACCGTCTAACCAAACACGGGTGGAATAGTGTACGCTCGTCCTATGATACCCTCAAGTAACCTAGCACTTTATTTTGCATATTTTCTTTTTCTTTATTTATTTTTTTTCTTTGCATTTTCTGTTGACTTCGTTCTTCCATATGTAGGGAGAGGAACGTTATTGAACTATACCATAGACTTTGAAACTTTGAACTTTTCTCTTTTTTTTTCAAAATTTTTTTCTCTTTTTTTTTCTTCTTTCTTTTGTGCTGATTTTCTTTTAGTTGCTAGAGGGGTTTACACGTCTGGACATAATAGCTAAGACCACCTGTTTAATGGCTATGGGCAGGTTACCACAAACCGACTTCCGGTAGGATAATCTAGAACTACAACCACAGGGGATCAACGGGGAATGAAAGAATGGGGAATGGCTGTAATGTATATCGAACCGAAAGAACAGGCCAAGCTCAAGGGTTTAAACCTAATGGATTTAACGTTAGGTAGGCTATCTGGCTTAGTAGCTGAATCTAGGTGCCCCTATCATTCTAGAACTCGTGTCATCGTGTGGTCTCGAATAGGTCTCATGCAAATTCTAACTCATTCAAGTAAACAGAAAAACACTCTAAAAGAATTAAAATTGCAAGTTACGTGCAATGGATCAAAAGCACGTTTGGTTTGCTAGTCGGATTCAGTCATTATCATGCAATCAAGGCGAAAAACTACAAGAGTGATAAGCTTTTCTGTTCTAACCAGGAAATCTAGCATCAATGCAAGCAGGTTGATTACAGGTTCTAGGTTAAGCAGTCTAAGCATCATTATGAAAAATTGAAAACTAACTTAACATCACGAGTCAAGAATTGAGCAATTCTATGCTAGAGAAATCTCACAAATTCCACAGACAAATAGCATCCCTCAGAAATATAATCCCCACCCCACACTTAAATCGAACATTGTCCTCAATGGACCAAACAAAAAGAAGAAAAGTGTATAGGGGTACCGCAATACGAGCATGAGGGCGCCGGAGATGGCGCTGGCGAGACACCGGGGTATAGACGTGCATAGAACCATAGAGAATTCTGAGTTCATAGCCTGAAAACATAATAAGAGAGGATCCATCACACGATTAGAACAGTTGGAGTACAAAAGACTCGACCGACCACAAAGGTTCAACAAAGACCCAAAACAACATAAACCGACACGAGCAAAAACAAAAAGTATAGAGTTCTGGATGATAAGAAAAATAAAGAAAAATCCTGAAATCACTGGGGCGGAGGGTGCTGGCGATCATCTGGAGCCTGGAACTGTCGAAAGAACTGAAGCTGTGACTGGTACATCTGCTGCTGCAACTCCTGGAGGCTGGTGAAACACTCGTCGGACTCCTGTTGCCACTTCTGAGTAGCCTCCCAATGCGCGTCGGAATCTGCTCTCATCTCCCTAACCTCGCGCTCCAGTCCACTGAAGTCGTATGCTGGGGCCGCTTCTTGCTCTGGCTCTGGCTCCGGTGCTGGTGTCGATCTTCCACGTTCCCAAATGTAAGGATCGCAGTGGGGAGCAAGGATGTCAGGAACCTTCTTGGACCGAGGAAGATCGCCGGTGATCCAGAGCTGAGGGATACGATGATGGATGCGGGTGGCGCCATATGAAGCGAGCACGTTGTACCTGTGAATCAGACGGGTGACATAGGAGCCACCCAACAGAAGTCTCGTGCCGCGCTCGCGCTGAAGCTAAAATAACTTGGCCACCAAAGCGCCAAGATGGACCTTCCTTCCCTCCTCGATGCACCGCAACAGGAACAGGTCCCTAGCGTTACAGACACCGCCAGAGTTCAACCTGTGAGTGATAGACTCCCGGAAGACCAACTGTAAGAACCGGTAGATTGGTCTCTCCATCATACTGGCCTTGGATGTACTAGAGTCATACTTGTTCGGGTCCGACGGAGCTAAGGTGCGCCAGAACATCTCACACTCTGATGTACTCTCGGTGTTGCGGAAGACAGCAGTCGGTGGAGCTGAAGCTAGCTCTTCCGCAGTGTAGAAACCAAGGTCGATGGCAAACTCATCAAGAGTGAGAGACCTCTCGATCCCTCCTAGGCGGAAGTAGATGCACTTGGTCGATGTGACAGAGTTAATTCTCTCATTCACCCTCTCCATACAGAAGGTGGAGATGAGCTCCTTGGTTGGCCACTCGTACGCCGGCTCGGTGACTTGGAATAGCGGGAGCAAACCGGCACGGTTAAGTGTCGCACGGAGACCATCAGCCCAATCTTCCGCCTCCATGGCCTCCCAATCAACCTGACTCATGGCACCAATTGCTTTCCGTTGTATGACCATCCAGGTTGCCCGATCATCCTCCCTCGGGAAGTTGAAGATAGTGGTGGAGACGTTATCCGACGGGGAAGCCACCTGGAGGGTGTCGCGCCTCGCGGTTCCTTTCTATTTCTTCGCCGGAGGTGGGGCGGAGGATGAGGAAGCTACTCCTTTGCCTTTGGATTTTCCCATCCTGAAAATGAATAACAACAAATAATGCCAAGTTTAGTGGTCTAACAATTGAACATAATCCTATGAATCAACTCGAGCACAGAGAGGATTATTGAACAATGACAACCACACAACCATCAAAGAAGCTAAGTTCAAAGATTGCAAGTGAATATGTCAACAAGTGAAGGCACAATCACCTAGGCACATTTTTAGCTCCAAAACACTTAGCAAGATCAACATTTAGGCACTTTAGCAAACTTGGAAAAGATCATCATGGAAGCAAATAGCCAATTGCAATTCAAACTGAAGTCATAATCAAGTAATAAGCAAGTCCAAATCAGCCATATAAGTCACACAAGCCAAGATCACAACTCATGAAATCGGTATGCAAAAAGTGTACCTTAATCCGTCATACGAGCTAATTAAGATACAGATATTCAAGAACAAGCATGCATACATGTCTATAATCATCACAAGATCAATCACACAGCAAAAATTCATCCAATTTCGTCCATATGCAAAAATCCCCAATTTCGATAAAAATCGGTATGAAAAGTCTAAGGAATTTCACAATTGGACAGGCAAACGAAGTCGAAATGACCCCCGATTCAAAATACAAGCTCATTACACCATCAATTTCAAGAATATCAAGTCAATTTTACAAAACCCCAAAATTGAAAAATTAGGGTTCTTGAGCTCAAGAACACAAATCCGATTCAGCACCTGCAAGTTCGATTTTCATGGCAAACAAGCATAATAGAAGCATTCTAAGAGGTAGAGGGTGATGTTGTGTACCTGATATTCGACTCTAACTAAAGAAATCGAAGAGAAACGAGTGAGGGTGGCTGGTTCGAGTTTCAAACTCGAGTTGCTGTCGCTGGTGGGGTTTGGTCGTGGGCGGACGGGGTTGCTGCTGGCGTCGACGAGGGCGGCGGGTGGGGTGCGACGTCTGACGGAAGGCGGAAGAGAAGCCGACTGGTCGTGGGGAGGTCGAAAGGAGGGCGTCGGACTCAAGCTGTAGTGTGGCTCGGATGGCGGCGGGGTCGTCGGGCGGGAGGATGGAGACAAGCGGCTGTGGAGGTCCGACGCCGGCGGTGTGTGGTGGTTTGATGGGGCGGTCGGCGATGGAGTTTGCTGGGGGGAGGGTTTCGGCTGGCGAGAGGAAGAGAGGAGAGAGAGAAAAAACGCGAAAACGGAAGGGGAAAGAAAGACTTACCCGTGCATTTGGGAGCTTACACGGCGTGTAAGCTGTGTAGTGCAATAGCTTACACGGCGTGTAAGCTCTTACACGGGTGTGTAAACCCCCTGTGTTTTTCAGCTCTCCTTGGGTTCTCTATTCCGAATTTTGGCCAATTTATTGCAAATTGGTCACTCCTCTTCCTGCAAATAATATATTCAACCCAAATAATACCCAATATATATTTTTCGACTATTTTCTATCATCCGGACTCAACCGACTCGACACAAAATTCCCAAAATGACTCAAAATAAATAAAAACTGACTCGATAAATTTAAAATGACTCCAGCCATGGGTTGCCTCCCACGAAGCGCTCTTGCTTAACGTCATTGAGCCGGACGATACCTGGATGGCGATCAAGAGACATCCCAACTCAAGATTTCTCTTAAGCTCGAGTCGGAGTTCATGAAATAGAGCTTTGGAGATCCTCCGATAAGTGTGAACTTCTTCCCGTTTGCGTGAATTAGTTTAGTTCGTCCATCGGGAAGATGATCAGAAATTTTAAATGGCCCGAACAGTTCTTTCGAGGGTGCGTCCTTCTCTTTATTCTCCTTCTTCATCTCGCCAGGATCTTTAACTTTTGGCGACTCATGAAGGGATGTCGTCGGCTGCTCCTTCTTTCTCAGCTTCTGTACCGGCAGCTCATTCTTCAGATTAGGGACCTGTCCAACACCTGGCAAGAAGATTTCTGCAGAAACTCTAGATTTTTCATTAGTAACGGAGTTGACCGAAGCCAACTCCACAGCTTCAACAGATAAGCAATGCGCCTCTTCTCTGATAGGGACTTGCATACCGTCCTTGAGACGGAATGTCATGGTATCCTTGCCGACCCTTAATGTCAACGAGCCATTCGGGACATTAATGGTAATGCCGGTTGTCGCCATAAACGGTCAGCCTAGGAGAAGAGTGACATCTTCCCCTCGGGTATCCATAACAACAAAATCAGCTAGAATAGTGAAGGGACCACAACTGACAACCACGTCTTCTATTAATCCCCTAGGTAATTTAATAGATCTGTCGGCAAACACTAAACGCATGGAAATCGGTTTCAATTCTCCTAGGTTCAATTTCTCATACAAGCAGGTAGGCATGACATTAATGGAAGAACCTAGATCAATTAAACTACGATCAATTTTCACATCATTAATAGTGCAAGGCAAAGTAAAAGCACCGGGATTGCGACACTTAGCTGGGGGAGGTATGGCGGTCGTCTGGATGTGGATCACGGAGCATTCTTCCTCGAGGGAAATGGAAGACAACTCTCCTTCTTCTTGTTCTTCGCAAGATCCTTCGCGACTTTTCCAACCTTTGGTATCATCTGGATAGCATCAGTAACTGGCATCTTGATATCTGTGTTCTTCAAGTATCCATACCACTTTCTGTATCGGGTATCATGATCTTTCTCTCTTTGATTGCGCAGCCTTAGGAGACGGAATCTGAGGCTGATATGGAGGAAGAGGTGGCGCAGATGATGTCTTTGTGAGGGGAGGCGGGGCAGTCACCTCCTCCTCGATCTTTGGCTCGTCAATTGCTATAGCATCAAGAATTATGACCGGATCAGGAGCTGCAGGACCAGCTAATTGCTTGCCGCTTCTTGTGGAGATGGCCTTGACATGCTCCTTCCTAATGGTAGGAGCGTCTTGAACCGATGATTGATTAAGGAGTGGGCTACTAGTTAGTAGGTTAAACATGTTATTCAACATGCTCTCCACTCGTTGACCTCGATCTTCATGATCTCGATTTAAGATGGCTTGAAGCTTGAATTTCTCTTCGTGGTTATCTAGTCTTGCCAAGATCAGGTCGAGCTTCTTCTCTATCTCAATTTCCCAGGTATTCTCAAACGTGTAATTCTCAGGCTGCTTTCCTCCGCTGAATCCAGGGGGATCTTGATCAATAAAATTCACTTCCCTTATAGACCAGTTATTTGCTGTACCGAAGATCTTCTTCATTTCTTTCTGTACTTCGCTCTTCATCTGATCTTCACGACTTAGTTGGCTCTTGGCTGCTCCAAACTTTCTCTCCCAGTTTCTCGACTTAGATGCGCAGTTTGCAAAGTGGAGAAGAGCAGCTTCTGGTGCGAGTGCGGTGTAGTCGCCATCAGCTAAGAGGATAACCCATTTAGCCGATTCTTCGTTCATCCCTCGGGCAAAGAACTCGGCTAGTTGTCCCTGAGTGAATCCATGATAAGGGCAATCGTAGAGGAGTCCTTGGAATTCGTTCCAAGCATCATATAAGCTTACTCCTCTCTTCTGAACAAATCTGGTAATGCTGTCCTTGTAAAAAGTAGTTCTTGAAGGAGGAAAGTATTCCTCTACGAAGTCTTGAGCTAGACTATCCCAATCGGTGTAGTGGCCAGGTGGTTTCATACTGAGCCATCTCTTGGCATCGCCTCTAAGGGAGAATGGAAAGACTCTTAAGCATAATGCGTTCTTACCGAGGTTCCCACTCTTAAACGTCTCACACATGGCTAGAAAGTTCGCCAAATGTGTGCAGGGGTTATCTTGCGGCTTCCCTTCGAACTGAACATCCCTAGAGATCATTTCCAGTAAGGGAACAGTGATCTCATAGTCAGGATCGTCATCGTTGTGCGGCACAGCAATGCTAGATCGAAATTAGCCACATTTGGTTTATAGTAATCCGCCATGGTGCGTTGAGCAGCCATTACGGAAGGAGAAGGTGGTGATCTGAAGTAGTGGATGAAGCGTATGAAGATGAGGAGTTCTCCTTCAACTCCTCGATCTTAATAGGAGTAGGAGGTGTAGGCGGAATGATTCTGACTTGCTTCTGAACTCGTGGTTGCTTTGGCGGAGCAGAACTACCCGGCTTAAACTGAGAATGAGTGAGCGAGCGGTTCATAAACCTGTAAAACATCCTGCAAGCAACAAAAGCAAACATAACCGGCGTAAAATCGAAGTGTGATGAAATATGAAAGATGGAAAGGTAGAAGAATAAATGCCAACTCTTCTTTCAAACAATTAGAAGAGTCCCCGGCAACGGCGCCAATATGATGAGCTGCAGAACAGTGATCAAATACTACAAAGCTAAAAACTTTGTAGATCGTATTCCACAGGGTTTCTTCTAATTGACTACTCAAAGAAGCTGACAATTTATTCAGGTTTAAACACTTTGTGCGTGGTGTGAGTTCCACGACTTCTAGACTAAGATGCAAGAAAATTAAAATGAAAATAAAAGACAGAATGATTGGTTGGTTAAGACAGACGACAGACAAGCTTAGATTTCGAATCCCCCTTAGATCACCAAGGCAACAACAATCACAAGACCAGCGGTTTTCAATTCTCATTCAATCAATTTCTATACACCACCATAACTCCTGACCCTTAGGTTTAAGACTGGCGAACGTTCGCTCTATCCGATCTAACTACCAAAATTAATTAGTCGCCCGGGTACGGTCGCCTCTTGCAACGACTTAACTTAACTGGTGCAATTACTAATGATTTATGAGTTACTCTTGCAGTGGATTAACCCTAACTAGTTCCTACAAAAGGCACACTCCAATTATAAGGTTAACTGGTTGAATTGATGTTTTAAAGAGAGGCGAGCGTTCGCTTCTATCCTCAGCTTAACAAGAATCTAATCTAGGTGATCAAGAAAGACAAGTTTTAATGTTTTAAAGTAGGGAAGCTGTCTGGCGACAAACCCTAACCAACACAAACCTAATCTAGGCGTCAACTAGACAAGAAACGCAGTACAACAATCAAGAACAAAACAACCATGCAAAGAGAAACTGATTGAACTTTGAATCTAAATACCGCCGATCCATGACCGCTTTAAAGCCCTGGGTCACTTAGGGTTCATCTAATCTAAGCACTACAAGTTTAGCTACTCATATCTGACAAACAAGAATCAAAGACGACAGAAGGATTCATCTTATACAAAGGAAGAACAGAAAAGGATCTGAAAAACCTAATTCTGGATGATCGTGAAGCTTCGATCTTGAGAATCTTCAATTCCTAGCTCCGAGCGTCTTCCGGGATGGATTGACGGCGTCACGATCTCTCCGATAGCTCCGGAATATCTCTCAACTCTCCTCAAGTCGTGGCTGATCTCTCTAGATTGTATGTTAACAAATCTGGCTTCGAAACGTCTATTAATACCCCCGAAAACCCTTTCCTTGTTGGAAAAGTTGAGAATTTCCCGTCTGGGGAGCTTACACGTCGTGTAAGCTCACAGTGTATTTAGCTTACACGGCGTGTAAGCTCCAAAACGCAGCGTTTTGGACTGTGCAGGACTCCAACTTGTTTCGATCATTCCCGCTCCGTTTGAACTCCGATTTGGTCTCCGTTTGAAGTGCTGGACTCGTGAGAGAGTCTTCTATAATGTGGTAACCTGGGGCTCAACATAAAAGCTCACAAAAAGGGTAAAAATAACCGAGAAATGGACAATGTACGCACTAGGAGCCGATAATCACAAAGTTATGACAAATGCACCAAATACTCATCAAAATGGCATCAAAGGGTATGAAATGTTGCTTAAATGGGGCTGATAATCACTTCAAATCGAGTGTCATCAATAAGCAAGGAGAATCCAGCCCCGGAGAAGGGCCAAGAGGCCAGCCCATGGCCAAGTAGCTACGGGCCAAAGCTGGATTTCTGGACAGATTCGTAGCCCGACAAGGATTGACGAATATGGGCTACCTAGAGACAGAATTTGGGGTGATGTCCAACATTCCAACATTAAAGTTGTAGCCCACGGAGTCAAAAGGGCTTAATTTTACGAATTTGTTTGGTATTTATTTCGCTAATTTTTCCAGAACCCGTTTCAGCTATTTTTTGTGAAACTTGGCACCCAAGTTTAGAGTTTTTGTTTAGGAAGGAATACGTTCCCTTGTAGAATTGTAAGTCAAAATTTTACTTCCTTTTTAGGTTAAATTAGGATTAATTTAAGTCATCTTTAGTATTCTAAATAGGACTCTTTTTATTTCTTCATTAGTTTAGGAAGTAGTTATTTAGGAGGAATAGGAGAGCTGATGAACGCTGCAGAGTAGGTTTAGCAACTAACTACCAAGCTTAGAAAGCTAGGGTAGATCGTATTCCACGGGTCTTCTAATGATCGTTTACTCAAATATAAAGGCAAGTTATTCAGGTTTAACACTTCGTGCGTGGTGTGAGTTCCACGACTTCTAATTCTAAGAAATGCACGGAAATTAAAAATTAAAACTGAAAACAGATTGAAAGATTGGTTGATTAAGACAAAGATGACAAACAAGCTTAGACTTTGAATCCCCCTTCGTTCACCAGAGCATTGGCAATCAACAGATCAGCGGATTTCGATTCTCCTTCAATCAACTCTAAGACACCATCATAACTCCTTACCCTTAGGTTTAAGACTGGCGGACGTTCGCTCTATCCGATCTAGCTACCAAGATTAATTAGCCGCCCGGGTACGATCGCCTCTCGCAACGACATAACTTAACTGGTGCAATTACTAATGATTTATGAGTTACTCTTGCAGTGGATTAACCCTAATTGGTTCCTACGAAAGGCTCACTCCAATGATTAGGTTAATTGTTCGATTTGATGTTTTAAAGTAAGGCGAGCGTTCGCTTCTATCCTTAGCTTAACAAGAATCTAATCTAGGTGATCAATCCAGACAAGAAACATAAACAACGAAGAACAAATCAAACATGATAGAGAAACTGATTGAACTTTGAATCTAATCACCGCGATCCGTGACCGCTTTAAAGCCCTGGGTCACTTAGGGTTCATCTAGTCTAAGCTCTAAGAGTTTAGCTACTCATGTTTTTCACAAAAGAATCAAAGACAAAGATAGAGTTCATCTTGAACAGAGGAAGAACAGAAAAGGATCTGAAAACCCTAATTAAGACGACTCCGGCAGAACTTCGATCTTCCGGTCAACTGCAATCCTAGCTCCGAGTCTTCGAGATGAAAGGGATGGCGTCACGATCTCTTACTGGCTCTTCGAACTCTAACTCTCTGCTCTAAAACTCGGGAGAATTCTGAAGTATTTTGTATTAGTTGGAATTATGATGTATATCTGCTTCAGGGCCGCCGGTTAAGTATTTATACTTAACCCTAATACTACCGATTTTTGCCTGGAATTTTCGCCGAAAATATGAAGGGATTTTCGACGAAAATCTCTTTGTAAATTGACTGAACGCCGGCTGAATTCTCCTGTGATTTTCGGACGTCGGGGTTCTCGGCAAAAACATGGAGTTTTCGCCGAAAAGTCTCCTTGGTTGACATCAGCCGATTTGTGCTTGTGTTTTCGCCGAAAACTCCAAGGGTTTTCGGCGAAAACTTCAGTGTAAAATGTGGCAGGGTTTGGTTCGACTTGGTTGACTCCTTGGATCGATTCTGGTGCGATTCCTCGAGGTTCCAATGCCTTAGACACGTCCTTGGCTACTCATTTGACGACAAAAACCTGAGCTAACATAGAAACACTAGAAAACCATCAAATAGACCCAAAACGGGCCAAAGTAACACAAATGGTACGAGATAGAGCAATTGATTGAATATTCGTTATTCTACCCTAAAAACCATGTCTTAAGCAAGGAAATGTCGCTTAAATGAGGCTGATAATCACGTCAAATCCCGTGTCATCAAGAGCTTGTTCCCTACTCCTCCACCTATAAATAGAGGCCTATACACCTCATTGTAAGACACACCTTTGAATCAAATAAACTCTTAAACTTCGGTTTTCTCTTTTCGACCTTCATGGAAGTGATTGTCGTCTAGATCGGCTTATCGTCAAGAGCATGCATCTCTTGAAGTGGCGCCTTTGACTTGATACTTGTGGTTCCTAGCTCTTTTATAGCTAGTGGGTCAAAGTCCTCTCTCCGCCCCGGTTTCCATAGGTTCATCTCGTTTCTAGGAACATCAACTTGCGGTGGTTAGGGTCGTCTGCCCACGGTTGCAGCGGTTCACATTACTAAAGACTAGCCATTTTCAAAAATATGCAGCCTAACACAAGGGCTAAATCCTCTGAGCATCCTTTGTTAGCCAACAACTACTTTCCTAAAGAAGACATCCTATGAGCAACGAACCTCGGCGGGTGGGAAGAGTCGATGAAAATTCTATCATTTCGCTCAAGTGAGATGCATCATAACGCCGAGTCCAATCGGACCTTAATCGCTAGAGTAAAAAATGGATCACAGTTCATACCTTTCCACCCCACAATGAAGCCTCGAGCGTCGTCGTTCTTAGGCCCGTAGAAGGAAAGTATTGAACTGAGAATGCTCCAAACTTCCGAAATGAGGCTACAGTACAGAAACAAGTGGTCCACCGTTTCTTAACTAGAGGCACAAAGACTACACATGTTGGCCAACTGTAAGCCTCTTTTCTGTGAGTTATCCACCATTGTGATACTGTTAAAATAAACCTTCCAACAAAAACATGAGACCAAACTAAGTTCTGAACTTCATTTACATACCCTATATCATATTTATATTCTAACAATCAACCTTAAGCCACAACGTAAATTCTATCAACAAGACCCTAAGTTCTAAAATGTGTATTTGTTATCCCTATAACATTAATTTTCCCCACATGTCATAAATGACCTAAGTTATAAACTATATCAACATACCCAAGGCCTAAACCATATTTATATTCTATCAACTAACCTTAAATCCTAACTTAAATTATATTAACAAAACCCTAACCCTATTGACAAAGCTCCCAAACTAGCTATAAATGAGTCTGTTAACGAACTTATATACGAGCATGTTTACGAACTCCCATTTGAACCAGTCTGTGAACATAAAAATGAGCATGTTATCAAAATTATATACAAATATGTTCACAAGCATTGATAGAGAGCATGTTCGCGAGCATTAATAGAGAGCATGTTCATGAAAAATAAACGAGCATGTTCGTGAATATTGTTTCATGAGCTATCGACTCGAGCCAACTCACGAATGAACCGAATTGACTCCCCTTTTGCTCATATTTGACTCGTTTACAATCGAGCTTGTTCACAAACTAGATGGTCTCGAGTGTAATAACCCTATTTTGTCCGGATTCTCGAATTGCTTTCATACTTGAGACAATCTCCTTTGATCAATTTTTACCCGATTAACAAAAAATCACAAACCATTTACTCATTTTCATTTCTCAAAATAGGAACTAATTCTGAATTTGCGTGAGATTATTGAGCTAGCACATCATAGTTTGGTTATCGACGTGAATTTCGAACTAGTCGAATCTCAAAATGAATATTACTTTGGGATTGAGGCCCAGTTTTTATGTTGTTGGGCTTTAGGCCCATTCCTCACTAAATTTTTAGTTGGCTTTGGCCCTTTAAATTTCTGGAAAAAAAGAGAGTTTAAATTAATTAAACTACAAATTAATTAAAAATACATGAAATTAAAATAAAATACAGATATTTACAAACATTTCATTCTTATCACTTCACCATCCCATCTATATAAACAACTCCTATGCTATTGGAAAGGAAAGAAAAAAAAAAAGACCCGCCACCCTTGTTTTCTGAAGCAGCCGATGCTTCTTCTTCTTGCATCTTGCAAAACAGAAAAATACCAAAAAGAAAATCTCTGAAAACTACAAAAAGAAGCTTCTTCTTCTTCAGTTTGGCCAAAGCCTCTGCTTCTTTTGCTTCTTCTTCATCTTCTTCTTCTCCTGCAAAACTAGCTCACATTACTTTCAATATCTATGCTTTGTAGTACATGATATGCTTATGAATGTGGCACATTTATTTATCTATCTTTAATGGGGTTAAAGGACAAGTATAAGAATTCATAGCTCTTGTTCCAACGAACAAAGATGGATTCATTGCTTTGATTTCCCTGTTTAATCTAAGCTTCTATTATTACCTATGTTTCAAAGTGGATAATATGATAAGTATTGAATCACCCTTTAAATCACTTTGTTCCAGTGAGCAAGGCCAACACTAAAGGGATTTCTACTTTGATTATGCTAACCTTACTAACATCTAACTGTTCATTTCAAGCCTTTCATCCTTACTAACATTCATTTAAGTTCAGTTTGTATTGCATAATATGTTATCATCTATCAAGCTTTATATTCACTAATCCATGTATTATCTACTCATAGCATAACTAGCACCTCTTAATCTTTGTATCAAGCGCTTTCTAATCTTCGTATTTAGCTCGACCCTTTAGCGGCGTCCTCATAGCACCAGTCAAGTTCCAACAAAAGAGAGGGGAGGAGTCAGTTTATCATATCTAAATAGACAAGCTTGATAAGGAAAAAGATGGCGTCTTACCTTTCCTTTACAGATCTGCGATGTCGAGTGCAAATCTATCGCCAAATCTATGGCGGTGACGGCTGGAAAGAAAGGGGGCAGAGGCTGGTTCAATAGAAGACAGCTGCTGGAGACGACGAATCTACAGGAGGAGGCGGCCATTGGAGATGAACGAGATGAACGATATCGGATCGATGAATCGGCGGGAGAAAAAGACCGTCGACGCGACGGAATCAGCGGCGGCCGACTGGAGGAGAATGGGACGGCTCCTAGATCGTCAGAGTGAAGCTGATTGGCGGTTTCGAGTACAATTTGGATGGCGGCGGCTTCATTATGAAGGTGAGTTCCTCTATTTTTACTTGTTAGGGTTTTGTTGCTCTGGAAAATAAGATGAATAGAAACAGAGAGAGGAGAGAATAGAGAATTGAGAGAAAAGAGGAAGGATATAGTGTCGTAGATTAGGAGAGAGAAGAAGGGAAATTTTTGGCTCATTTTTTAGCTTATATATGGCTCATTAGGGTTAGGGCTTGGCTTTCTGTTCTTTTACGAATCTGCCCTTGTCTTTGTGAAGAGGCTTAAAATATCTCATGGTTTTAAAGTCATTACAGTACCACTTCTCCTTGCATGGCCGAGTTACTAATCCTTGGGCGGACCGATCGGTTTCTCTCTAACCAAACCGGTCGACCACCTTCCCCTTCTATTGGTATGGGCCTCAGGTCCATAGTTGAACCCAATTAATTTGTCTAAGATGAACAAATGGTCGGCCCATTCATTCAGCATGTTAGCATTTTTTGTCTAGACCCAATTTTAGTTCTATGATCCACTAATCCACACTGAATGATTAAAATTTCGATCAATCATAGTTTTAGATCAATCATAATTCTAAATTCGGTTATACTTGTTTGATAAAAAAAACGTACTAGGTTTGGGTTAGAATCTCAGACCGTCGATTAGCAACGAATGTTTTACACTAGTTAAACCCGTTAAAATTCCCAAGTAAAAATTAAATCATTCTATTTGTGGGAATTAGTAATGTTAGCCTCGACACGAGTGGTAGCACATGAAAATCCCTCACCATATTTCACTTATCACTTTAATCGATTTTATCAAAATTAAACAAATCTCAAAGTTCTATCAAAATTAATCCATGTGTTTCGCCTGCTCGAACTACGAGGCTTTGATTCCGATATGAATCGGATACGTAGGCAGTCATCGACGCAAGCCCAATAAATAAAAATTCATTGATCTCTTAGATCGTGAAACTATTTCATAAAATAAAATAAACTATATTTTCAACTAAAATTGAGCTGAGTAACGTCGAACTTTATGATAAATTCGTGTGAAACCCTCACACCTAAAAATCAAAAACTTTCAAAATAACTAAAAACAAACGGAGACCACTCGGTTGCAAACCAACTCAAATCAACTCTTCAAATCAAACTACGTGGCCTTTGATTCCGGTTTCCGGATACGTAAGCAGTCACGAGACTTGAGTCCAACTTTAAAATAATTTTATCTTTAAAACCTTTTTATCCAAAATTATCGGGATCGATAGCGTTCGTCTTCACACTTGGACGGTGAGGCACGTGAATATCTCAATTTATAAAAAATAAAATAAGCACAATTTAACTAAAAGCACATCAATCGACTTATCGAGTTTGGTAGTACCGGTTTACCGGGCATTGTGGGGGTGCTAATCCTTCCCCACACGTAACCGTCCCCCTTATCCAAATCTCTGAACGTAGACCTAGCCCAGTTTAGATTCAATAACCTGAATCGGGCTCCAAGTGTCCAATCCACTTTAAGTGATTGGTGGCGACTCCAAATATTTTATAAGACCCAACGAAGAGGCCGACGCGACGTCGGGGGATCGCGCGCCGCGAACGGAAACGTTCACGACATCCAGCTTGTCCGAATCGGGTCACGAACACATATTTACCAAGCCGAACGTCGAGTGAATCTCGAGCAGCTACGTTTCTTAACAGCCCTAGATGGGTCCCAATGTTGTATTATAGTGTGGGAGTCTGTGACGCTCCCTAGGTATACTCAGTGCATAGTTAAGCCCCATGGGTTCACTAAGTTCCAATAGAAAACTAATCCCCTCTTAGTCTTCCCTTTTTAGTTAGAAGTAGTTGGTGAGGCGAGCTTGGAGTAGTGGTTAATGATAGAAAAATTGATTAGAAGACTGAAGGATGGTGACCGAGGACGAAGAAGTTGTTTTTATGTATTTTCATTTCAGTTGACAATTTCGGGATTTTAAATGTTATTTATTAATGGTACTGATTTGGAGGTTGGCTGATTGTGGCTTGATTGTATTTTAAGTGGGGACCCCGTTAGTTTGATGATTATATTTTGTTGACCTTGTTTCCGCTAATTTTATATTGGTTATTTCAAAATGATTCACGAGTAATACTCAATTCTGGTTCACTCATGGGTTCGACCATGGGAAGCAAAATGGGTGTTACATTTGGATTTAATTGGATTAGTTTATTGTTATGGATTGAATGATTGATAATTTATTGTTGATTGATTGTGGTAATGTGATAGTTGGTGGGGTTACGATGAATTAATTGGCTAGACTCTAGATGGACGGGAGAGTTAGGGAAAATGTGTGTTATATCATATGAGAATTGAGATAATGTTGTATTGTACTTGTAATTGCAGGAGGATGACCCTTCATTGGGGAGTGCGGTGGGTGACAAAGGAGAACTTTTGTATCCTATACAAATTTCATTTACTGCCACTAGATCTCCATCAATTAAATCTAACGGCTGGAACAACTAGTATATAAGGAGGGCGAAATTACTATTTTTTTTAATTATTTACTAGCCGCCCCAACTTCCGTAGGTAAGTTTCCCTACCCCACTCCTCTGCCCTGGTAAAATCCGAATCGGCGACCTCTCAGACGGCAGTTTCTATCCAGACAAAGTGCTCTCACTGGTCCGTCGGTTCTATTTCTTCCGGCGGCTGTCTCTGGTGCAGCGCTGTCTGTAGTGCGGCGAGTCTTGGGCTTCCACCTTTTTCTCCGACGCGCCTCTGCTCTCTCCTTTGTAACCGCGGTCTCCAGGTGCTTCTTGACGGCGCCGGCGCGGTTTATTCCTCCTCCTCGTCGCCGGTGAACAGTAGGTTTCCATAGCCGGCGTTCATCCTTTTTTTTATTATTTACTCCATCAGCCAATTTCGAATCTCACAGTTTCTGCCATGGTGTTGCATGTCAATTTCAATTTGGGTTGTCCAGGATTAGAGTAACGCCGCAGCCAAATTACCTTACCGACGAAGATTCACAATCATGGGAATACTAGTATGTGGCGCTTACTAGTTTATGTAAACCTTTCTGTGTCCAATGGCTTGTAGATAACTAGATCTTTAAGTGGCAACTCATCAGAGTAGACAAATCTGTTTTAAATTGTAAATGGGTTTGTGGGCAGTATCATGGTGAACATGGTACGTATATGGGTCTGTTTGATTTAGATTCATAGAGAAAGCAAAAAAAAAAGCGTAAGATTAGAAAATCTTTTGGAGTATGTTATTGTTCTGCCTCGGGACTTAAACGCTGGCTACTGAGGCCATTATTCGACAAATACTAGTATGAAGTGAATACTAGTATGCTTTTTATACCGATGCCATTATTCAGCAAATACTAGTATGAAGTGAATATTAGTATGCAAATACTAGTATTCCTTGTTCATCTGACGTCAGGATTGTATCCTCATCTGGTTCAGATAGAGCATCAACATCGGGGAAATGATCACTCGGTGAATTATTTAGATCAAACAGAGGTGCGGAAGAAGGGTTTTTGACTTGGGAACTCGAACCGAGTTCATCCATTACAAAACTCTAACTTTGAACTTGGGGTCAGTATATAATTGTGACTAAACGTTAAAAAAAATAAAGTGAAGGTTTGTTTATAATGGCGTCATTAACAGAGGAAGAAGAAAGATTAGGATTAATGAAAAAGGTAAGAGAATATTTTCATCCATATTTTTAGGAGGAGATAAAGATTAGGATTAATGAAAAAGTTAAGAGAATATTTTCATCCATATTTTTAAGAGGAGATAATCAAAAATTGATTATAATAATTAGCAATTACTAACACCAGCGGTTATAGGGGAGCAGCCGGATTTTTTTTTCAATTAAATTATTGGCATTATTTAAATAGCATTATTAAATTCATTTAAATTATTAATTAAGAAGTGGATATAAGATCAAGGGTCCAGATTAAACTTTGTATAGGTGACAAAGTTTAGACTTTGTCACCGAAAAAAATCCCCCTTCATTGGGGGTGAATGATATTTCAAAATTAACTTGCCCCTTGCCAATACACTTTCTTAAATCTTCATCACACCTTCCTCGGCAATTCTTTGTGGCCGGCCACCATCAATCTTGCTTCCACCATCAGATCCTTGAGGGCATCCCAATAAGTTGTACGTGTACCAACTTCCGGCGGGGAATTGCTACTACTACGCTAGTGGAAGAACTTTTTATAGGTGGTAGAACTTTTTATAGGTGGTTGATGATGTCTCTAAGGATTCCCTCGATTAGAGAGAATGAGGGTTCAATTCGAAAATGGGGTAAGGGCGTCATACCTAGTTCAATTTTTTGGAGGGGATTGGTATTCAAGTAGCTAGGGTTGGGGATTCTTTAAGAGCGAGAGCTATAATTCCATGGATAATGTGTATTTTCCGACCGTCGCTGCCTCCGCATGTGGTGGCTTTTCTTATTGGGTTTTTGTCTGTCATTATTATTTGCCGTTAGGATTGGTTATTAGGGCCTTAAGTGATGTGAATCGCTGCAATCGTGGGCAGACGACCCTTAAACACCACAAGTTGATCTCCTAGCACTCGTGAAGAACCTATGGAACCATATGGAAGAGGACTTTGACCTACTAGCTATAAAGAGCTAGGAACCAGAAGTATCAAGTCGAGGGCGCCACGCCAAGAGATGGATGCTCTTGATGATAAGCCAACCTTAAGCAATGCAACAACGAGCAAAGACTTGAAGGGAAAAGAACATTTGTTCTGAAAGGAAGTTTATTAATCAAAGGGTGTGTACAAGGGGCGGCTGGCGGCCTTATTATATAGGGAGGGAACAAGCTCTCCTCCCCATTAGCTACTTCCTAAACTAGGATTAAAATAATCTAAATAGTAATTAGGACATTTAAAATGTCTTAACAATCCAATCTTAAAAAGGAAAAAACTAGAAAGGAAATATAAGAGTGTCTTGGAATGCAAAGAAAAGACTAAATGGGAAAAATCTGGCAATCCGGGCAAAAACCCTAATCCGGCCAGCAATCGTGGCGGTCGGGCATGTCTTGGGCTGGCTGGGCAAGGATTCCGACTCGGATTAGGCCTCCTCTTCGTGTCCTAGTCCTAGAAGGACTTAGGCCCGTGGTCTTCTTGATGTGGCATCAAGTATTCCTGGCCCGGATGGAAATCCTTAGCTCCGTAGGATTGCATGTATGGACTGGGATCGTGTATGAGCACTTCCCTACGTGGCTTCTCCTTCATTTCTCCTCCAAATGCAACGCCGTTTGTTGGAGCGTGTTCTTGAGGCTTCAAGATATCCAGGACAACTGGAATTTTCCAAAAGGCCTGAGCCATTTGGCGGCTCCGACCTAAGTGCTCCTCTGTGGCGCCTGGCGCCCGTGGCTCGCTCATGACTCGACCTTCTCCATTTCTAGCTAGACCTTTTGTGTTCTACTTCGGAAAAATCTTCAGGAATGTCCTCAGAAGTTCTTCAAGGGCTTGAGCTGATCCAGGGCTCGTGGCGATTGGCCTAGGGCCTAGTGCTTGCATTTTGCCCGGTCCGGGCTTGCTCTGGGGCCTGTCTTTGGGTGCCATCCTCTGCTGGCCAGGTATTCCTCTGTCCTTTGTTTCCTATACTCCAGGAAGGCTTCCAGAGGATCCCAGGAATGGTCAGTTCCTCTGGGGCTCGTGGGGATCAGCCCAGGGCCTATTAGGGCCCTTAGGCTCGATCCTCGGTCCAGCTCGGATCGGGTGCCTTGACCGGCATCCATGCTAGGGGTGGCCTGACTGACATCCAAGCTTGCTTGGCTGTTGGTGGGGGCCTGAGCCTGGATTTGGTCACGTACCTTGGCTTCATGATGTGTTGGAGAGCTTTCATTGGCCTCACACACTTCTTGTATGGCCCTAGGGTTCTTCCCTTGGCTGGAGACCCTGGTGGGGTGTATGAGTACCTGTTAGCGTTGGGGCAGCTGTGGAGGGTCATCATTAAGCCAAATCAAAATTAAAAAATTAAAAAAAAATTAAGTCAAAATGCGAGCTGTTCCAAGAAAAAAGATTTATTCGAAAAAAATGAAAGAAAAAGTGCAAATTTGCATGAGGGTGACCCCAAACGAGCATTCATCATTCCATTTTGGTTCTAGTTAGACGACAGAAATCCATAGGTCTAGATTCGAGGGAGGTTAGTCGATTGCTACATCGCACCATACCCCTCATCATCATTTATCCCTTCATGCATTCATCATAAACCCTTATAGTGTAGGATCGTTACAGTCCCTTGCAAGTCCTTTGGACTATTTTTGGTGTTCTCACTCATGGTGGAGATTGTGGTCGAATTACAAACCTATGACATAATTCAGTTTGAGAAAGTGAATGAGACCATAAACACGTCCCTAAACACAAAGTGTGAGAGTCCCCCATGTACTAAATGTGTCTGTGTGAGGAAGTCTAGTCAACTCGGTTGGCAGTGTGCATGATGGGTGTTTGCTACTTGTTGTGTGCAGAAAATAGTGAGACTCAGATTTTTTTGGTTGATTTTCTTGCATGTGTAGGTTACGTTTCGTATGCGAAGCATTGTAAGATGAATTGTTAGGAATTAAACTTCGATTTAACTTGTCTCGTCATTTGTGAACTTGAGTGTGTTTCTGAATTTACAATTGCTTGAGGACAAGCAAAAGCTCAAGTGTGATGTATTTTGATGAAACTAGATTAATCGTGATTATCACTCCCGATTAAGCGACATTCCATTGTTTGAAACACATTTTAGGGATAGTTTAGTGGATTTTGGTTCATTCACTCTATTTCTTACCGATTTGGTTACCTTGGTCCGTTTTGGGTCTATTTGATGGGTTTTCTAGTGTCTCTTTGAGTACACAGGTTTTTTCCGTCGAATAAATAACCATCGGACATATTTGAGATGCAATGGAGCTTCAAGGAGGAGTCCAATACCCTTGGAGAGTCAAAGGACGAAGAAGAGAGCAAAAATGTGCCCAACAGCAAGGTTCTCAGCGAGAACCTTGAAGTTCTCGCCGAGAAGGTATCCAAAAATCAGCTCAAAAATCTCGCAGAAGCATTTATAATTATTCAGAAGAGGTTTTCGGTGGCGAGAAGGTAGGCTTTTTTCGCATATCCTAAACAGAAACGATTTTCTAGCCTATAAAAGGACCTCTTAAGCCCCTTCCCAAGAGATATTCGATTTTCTGAAAAGAGCCACGACTTGGAGAGAGTTTAGAGCGCACTTTGGAGTATTTGGAGAGATTAATACATAATCAATCCATCCCGGAAGATGCTCGGAGCATAAGAATTGAAGATTCCAAAGATCAAACTTACTAGGAATCGTCAAAATTAGGTTTTCCATATTTCCTCTATTCTTCCTTTGTTCTAAGATGAATTCTCTTGTAGTCTTTGAATATTGTTTATTAGATATGAATAGTTAAATTCTTCTAGCTTAGATTAGATGAAACCTAAGTGACCCGGGGCTTTAAAGCGGTCACGGACTGGCGGGCAGTAAGACTTTAATTCAGACTTTTCTTATTCATGTTTAATTCATTTTTAAAATATTGTTTCTTCTCTGGCCTGATCACCTAGATTAGATTCTTGTTAGAATAAAGGATAGTATCGAATGTCCGCCTTTTTCTACAATGTCGAGTTAAACAATTAACCTATTCAACGGAAACACCTGACCAATAGGGGCCGTTTAGGGTTAATCCGTTTCAAAAAAGCTCATAGAATTAATTCAAGTGCACCAATCAATAATCCATTGCAGAAGTGAATGCATGGACGGATAATTGATCTTGGTAGCTAGTTCAATAGTAGCGAACGTTCGTAGACTTAGACCTAAGGGTAGAGAGCTACGACGATGATGAAGAATTGAATGAACTGAGTCTGAAACCTACTAGTCTTGTGATTGCCAATGCCTTGGTGATCTTAGGGGGGATTCGAAATCTAGGCTACCTTCTCATTAATTGAACCCAAACCAATCAATCAATCTGTTAATCTTAATTAGTTTTTCCCTTCCTTGCATGTTAGTATTAGAAATCTCGTGGAACTCATACCACACAACTTGTTAAACCGAATAGTTACTAACCCCTTTGAGTAAACGTGAAGAAGAGACCCGTGGAATACGATCTATCCTACTTTTGTGGGATAGTTATTTGAACCGCTATTCTGCAGCTTGTCAGTTACCTAAGTTAAAGGAGTACAGTTCTGATGACAGGAGTTATTTTCCCTACATCAGTGACAGCATTAATAATCCAACGATTAGAATTTAGTTGTTTAATCTTATGGTCTAAGTTCTATGTTTATAATTCTAAGGTATTTTAGTTTGTTGAAATTTCCTTCTATCCTTCCTAAGGCTATAGCCAAGCAGTGGAGCGAGTTTGTAATGATTTCCTTTGGAAGGTCGAGGAAGATGGTAAAAAGAGAGCAAGAATAGCCTAGTAGCATGTAGCTAAGCCTAGGGAGGAAGGTGGAGTTGGGTTGAGGAGTCTCTCGGAGTGGAATACAGCTTCTGTTGCACAACATCTCTGGAATGTTAATCTTGAATCAGGTTCTCTTTGGATTGTTTGGGTTCTTAAATACAAAGTTAAAGAAACTTCTATTTGGAGATGTAAATCATCTCCCTTTTACTCTTGGGCTTGGAGAAGGATTTTGAAGATTAGAGGAGCTATTATGTCGTTTATCAGTAAACAAAGTGATGGTACTGTGTTGTCAGATGGTGACCCTATGAATCGGTATTCAATTACTAGGGTCTGGAGTTCTATCAGGTATAAGAATCCGAAGGTTGATTGATGTGAGTTGGTGTGGACAACACCTGCAATTCCTAAACATTGCATTATGAGGTGGTTAATGAAGGATAGAGTAACTACTAAACTTCATATTTCCAAATGGGGGCTTTGCACTGATATTAGTTATTTACTATAATGGGATAATGAGATTGATGACATCCCTCACCTTTTCTGGGATTGTCATTATACTCAGGAGCTTTGGAGTAACTGTTTTGGGAGAACTTTGGATACTGTAAATTCTTGGGAGGACTTGGTAAGTCGTGACAGTATGGTTTGGAAAGGAAATCAGAGGCTACAGAAGGGTGGGAGACTGTTTTGGAGAGTTGTCGTTTGCTCGATTTGGTATGAACGTTGTCGTCGAAAGGCTATTGGAAATTGTCTTAGCGTTGATGAGCTAGTGGTGAGAATCCAAAATGAATTAGATTGTAGAGAGTTCTCTTCCCTAGTTTCTAGGTTTTTCTCCTAATTTAGAGTCTTTTGGTTCTTCGTACAGTTGGCTTTCTACAAACCTTACTTCCTTGCACTTTGATGAATAAAATTACACATACATAAATAAAATAAAATAAATCCTTCTATCTTTTATCACCGAAAAGTTTTCTACGAATTTCCCGATAACACGAGTCTCTATTGATGAAACAAACTTCATCCATGTGATCGTCATCATTAGATCTATGATTCTTGGGGGGGGGGATTCTCGACAAATTTCTCGTTGGTCAGTCTGTACAATTTGTATGAGGTCTATACAAACTATATACACTTCGTACTAATGTTTGTACAAGTTTTATACAAGAAGTATACACTTTGTACGAGAGTTGTACACTCTGTATTTATTTTTTGTATTGTTTGTACGGGAACTATATACACTTTGTACGTGAATTGTACACTCTGTATTTATTTTTGTACAGTCTATACAAAATTTGTGTACAAAGTGTACACACGTTTATGAGAGTTGTACACTCTATATTTTTGTATTGTCTATACGGGAACTGTATACACTTTGTATGTGAATTGTACCCTCTGTATTTATTTTTTTTATATTTTGTACAAAAAAATTATACAAACTATATACACTTTGTACGGTAGTGGTACTGTTTGTATTTATTTTTATACAATTTGTTTATTTTCATACAATAGGGTTGTTAATAGTGCATAAAAATTGTATACACTCTGTATGAAATTCGTACACTTTTTATACATTGTACAACCTTTATATGGCATACACTCTGTATAGAGTTCATACAGACTGTAGAGACGAAAAAATTTAGTGTGTCATCATCGGTAAAGCCTTCATGCATAAATGACCTCCCATAAATTAGGATATCTCTCGGGTCAACTTGTTCTTTGGCCGAAAAAATAGTTGGCCAAAGAGAGATCTCATTCATACGAGATAAAGAACTTTGAAAAAACAAGATAAAGATGATGATCTTCAGATTATATGGATGGCTGAGATTGATGTAGCGTTGGAGACAACAACTAAAATGTTGGCTCCGAAACCGCACTCAACTTAAAGGACTGATTGGTATTTAACAAACTATTAGAATTATTTAGCAATTGTAGAATTTATAATTTCAGTCACTACTTTTGATGTTGTTGATGGTTTAAAATATTTGGCTCATATTGTAAATGATTGAATGTTTTAGAGTAATGAGTAAGAAAGAGAAACATTGTTGGAATACCTTGTAACTATATAATCTAGTCTTCTAATAACGTGTTAACTAGTTATCAACTAAAAAATATTTTTAACTACTTATCTAATCATGATGTTAACTAGTTAATTAGTTATCTAATCATGATGTTAACTAGTAAACTAGATATGTTAAATAGTTAACAAATGTTGATAACTAATAAAATCCTAAAAATTCTGTCAACTAGTTATACCATCATGATGTTAACTAGTTAACTAGTTTTTGTTATTAACTAATTAATGGGTTGGTTACCCAAATGATCACTAGACTTTGGCCAAATAACCTGGTAATCACAAAACTCACAAATTTCCCTCACATCACCAGGCTCCAGCCCCATTATCCAAGTAGTCATTGCCGTCTACGGACATCCATGTTTCCGTTCATCAGCTTACGTGGAGCTGCCAACTAGGAGTCCACGTCACACAAGCCCGCCTATCTGTATTATTTTCACCCAAAGCAGCCCACTCATCAAAACCAGTATACCTAAATTGAGTCCCAACCCAAGTCCACCAAATTGATTTTCTTAATCATTCCTGTAATCACCACCAATGGATTCCACTGCAACCACAACGACGACGACGAAAATTCCTGCCGTAGCATCGATGCCGAAGGGCGCCAGTGGGAGACGTGGAGCCGATCACAAGAAGGCCATCTCCAAATCCGTTAGAGTCGGCCTCTAGTTCCCCGTCAGTCACATCTTTTGCTTCCTCAAGAAAGGGCGCTACTCCCAGCTGTACGGCGTCGGGGCTCCGATCTACCTCGCTGCCATTCTCGACTACCTCGTCGTCAAGGTAAAAATATCATATCTGATTATCTCGCTCCTGCTTCGATTCCTGAATTTGCTAATTGTCCAACCATCATTTCCCCTAATTTTCTTGAATCACTTATTTGAGAAATTTTGATTTCGTCTCAACAGGAACTGGAACTTGCCGAAAACGCGGTGAGGGAGAACAAGAAGAACATGATAAACCCTAGGAACGCTTTCTTAGTAATGTGTAATGACCCAGCTAACCGGAGTAACTAAATTGCACTAATTAGTAAGTAGGATGACCTGTTTGTAATTAGGTATTTGGTAGGGCTATAAAGCCTACATTTTGTGATTGTAGAAGATAGAATGAACAATTAAAAACCCTATTTTCTCTCCCAAATTGAAGGCTTCTCCTCTTCTTCTCAACTTCTCCCTCTTTCTCTTCTCATCCAACTCCCTTCTTGCCTCAATGGCTTATCACTCATTGTAATCATTCGTGGCCAAAGCAGCGATGCCAATCAACACTGCTCAGTTTCATGTCCTTGCGGCTCATACTTCAACGGTGGGCAGCTGTCATTCGAAGCTGGTGACTCCTGATTACAAAGCACCCTTCAAGGAAAGTCATGTGCCAGGTCTGAATCCTTGCCCCTTTCCAGTTACAGCTTCGACTTGTGTTAAGGGAGTTGCTGCTACAGAGCAGGGTCTTGGAGCCTACATATTGTTTGAGACATATAAAGACTACAGAGGATTTCACATATTCTTTTGGTGGTTTACTTTGCTTGATTTGTTGAAGCAATTTAGCATGGCGGATATACCATTACCAATTGATACTGTGAATTTCAGTTGGGGTTTAAGAAGATTACAAGAGGCACTAATCAAGCTACCCATTGACATGTTCACCTTGTCCATTTGTTATAACATGAATGTCAGCCTGATGAAGTGTGAAGGAAGTCCCCTGCTCAATACACTAGAGATAAATCTTGTTGCAGGTTTGATTTTAGATGAGAGATCCTCTGAGCTCGTTTCAGCATTGCCAAGAATACTTGTCGATGGCGAAATGCATGTACTCATTCGAGCTGCAGTGTTGGTCAGAGAGAAGAAGGCAACTAGAGAGGAAGAAAATTAGTTTGCTCAACAAAATTGCTGCTATTCATGGGTTTCTACCGAGAATGGATGGTGCTCCGAATTAAAGGAACCATACCAAGAAAATGAGACTGAGAACTCCCAAATTGCATACCTGAGATTCAAAGAACCCCAAGGGGCTGAGACAACAATCCTTCTCTCGGGTGCCACAATAATGGATCAATCAGTTACTATAGAATTGGCTCCAAATTATGAGTTTCTTGCAGCTGCTCAAGTATCTCCTAACACAACCGAGAACAATAGCAGTGCTGGAGCTGAATCAGCTATCCAGAAAGCCAAAGATGTTGTTAGTGACATGCTGGTCAAAGGATTCTACCTAGGGAAGAATGCACTCATGAATGCCAAGTTCTTCGATGAGAAGCTGACATCAATAACGTCTTCTTCCCTCGATCAGAAGATCGGTCTGAGTGAGAAAATCAGTGCAGGGACAGTGAGTACTCTAGGAGGGGCAAATATTACTTGTTATAAAGAATCATGTATGGAAATGTCTACAACCAGGGTGATTGTTGAAATTCATGCTAACAGCTTTGATTCTTGGCATTTTCAAGAAGGAATGGTAGCAAAGGTATGTGCCCAAACTCCAATGACAGTTGTTGCCTTGCATATGCACCATTAGAGTGTAGGACCTTCCAAATTCTTCTTTATGCTTATGTCCATTTTTTTAAAGGAGTTTCAGTTGGATCTACTATAGTTGAACTTTCAGTTGTTATTGTCTCCATCTTTCGAGCAGTTGCCTTCTACAGGGATGAGCACTATATGTGGTATTCACATCCGGAATATTTAACTTCTTGGATTTGGAAACCTGTGCTACAAAATGGGAAGTGGAAAATGGTTTCATTCATGATTCAGTTGTTAAATGGAATATCAAGTCTTGAAGGTTATATCAAATTAGATTCCCATAGCCATTTAGAGGTTCTCACCGAAGTTTTACTTGATGCATATGCTGGTGCTATTGAAGCCAAACTGGGTCGTGACAAGCTCAAGGAAAATCAATTGATACAGCCACTTAAATCGGTGCAAATTGGTTTCTATTTTGGATTCAAAGGAAGTAGTTCGTGTTTAGAAAGAAATGGTGTTCCACTTTCCTATTTGACTCATAGATGGTGTGATGAGAGGTCCTGCGATGAAGGAAAAGAGTTGCATTCTCATGTGAGTAAGGTTGCTCGACCGTTGCTCTTGGTTGATCATGTTGAATTCAAATCATGCTTATGTTTTTGTGGCTGTCATGTCTATTTCCATGGAAGATATGGCATTTATTGGTCCAAAGAGCCTTACAAGGATTTTATCTTCTTGTTAAGTGATCATGTTACTGGACATCATTGTTCACAATTGGCTTTGAAGAAAATGCATCATGAACAAGCAACTCATAACCCCATCTACTTCTTCTGCCATATTGTGTGGTTATTTCCATTGTTGAACTGGAACTGCAACAGATATGTTGATCTTGTGCATCTTCATGGGTATTGTGTCTTACTAGTATGTCCATCATTTTACCTTGAGGTTTCTGCCTTGTGGTGGTGGTTCAGTAGTGTCAAGACAAGCTGCTGCAAATGAGTTTTACTAGTATGTCCAACACAAGGGTGAGAGAATGGATGGAGGAGATACCACTGCTGCAAATGATGACGCAATTGTTTCTAGCATGCTGTTGATTCTGTTTTGTTGGTTAGCTATCATTCAGACTTGAGGACAAGTCTGATTTGAAGGGGTAGGGATTGTAATGACCCAGCTAATTGGAGTGACTAAATTGCACTAATTAGTAAGTAGGATGACATGTTTGTAATTGGGTATTTGGTAGGGCTATAAAGCCTACATTTTGTGATTGGAGAAGATAGGAATGAACAATTAAAAACCCTATTTTCTCTCCCAAATTTAAGGCTTCTCCTCTTCTTCTCAACTTCTCCCTCTTTCTCTTCTCATCCAACTCCTTTCTTGCCTCAATAGCTTATCACTTGTTGTAATCTTTCGCCGGAGATTATGTCGATCCCGTCGGGTCATTACATAATGAGGAACGACGGGGAACTAGGGAAGCTTCTAGCCAGAATCACCATCGTCAGCGGTGGCGTACTGCCGAACATTAATCTAGTGCTTTGGGTACTAATTAGCTGAGTGAATCTGATGAAATTGGGCAAGCCACTGATTAGCGGCGAGGTGGTTTCAGGATTGGGAGTCGCCAGCGTCGCGCCGCGATAGAGACCAATCCCTTCGCGTTCTTCATCCGATTCTCTCCAAATTGCGATTCAACTTTTGTGATTGGATTAGGGAAGGAGAGCTTCCTATTTATCTGTATCTGATTTCAGTTTTGGGTTTTGAGTTTCTTTTTTAATCCTGTTTTTGGGTTTGGAGCTTCTTTCTTAATCTTGTTTTTGGGTTTTTTGTTTTTACTTTGATTAGGGTTTTGAGTAATGGAGGGATGATTGGATGATTAGGTGTAGCGTTGTTCCAATTTTCATAACTCAAATCTGGGAGAGTGGTGGAGGGGGAGGAAGAGTGGGTTCGAGTTTGAGAATCGGTTGAGTAATCAATTTGGGTGTATGGGTTTGGTTTTGGGTGAATAGGAAATGATGTGGATTTTAAATGATGTAGCAGCCTAATTGGCAGCTTCACTTAAGCGGATGGACAGAAACATGGATGTCCATAGACGGCATTGACTGCTTGGATAATGAGGCTGAAGTCCGGTGATGTGAGGGAAATTTTTGTGAGTTTGGTAATTACCAAGTTATTTTGGCCAAAGTCTGGTGGCCATTTAGATAACCAACACACCAATTAACTAATTTTGATAACTAGTTATGAGCTAAAAAAACTTGTTATTTAAATCATGATGTTAACTAGTTAACAAAAATTCTAGTTAGATGATCGTGGTAAATCATTAACTAGTTATCAACAGAATAACCTGTCAACTAGTTCAGATAACTAGTTATCAGCAAAAAAAAACTAGTTAACTAGTTATGAGTTTAAAAAAATCTATTAACTCGTTATCAGTAAAAATACCATGTTAACTAGTTATCAACGAAAAATATGTCAACTAGTTAACTGGTTGTTGCCGAAAAACTCGTCAAAATTTGGTCGGCCGTTGAAAAATTTGTTGAAGTCTCACAAAAAAAGTCATCTGAGACGGTGATCGGCCGCCAAAAAAGTGGACATGGTAATGAGTTTTAAAGATAAATATAATAATTAATTTATGTGTTTGATGTCCTAAATATCCCTAACAATCTAGATCATTGGATTGGTCAAATATTCAAAGGTGATCTAATGATTGATTTAGAGGGTTGGACGTGGATCACTTGCCGTAAAAATGTAAGGATGCAATCCTCTAAATCAATCATTACATTTTTACGGCAACTGATCCACGTCCAACCCTCTAAATCAATCATTAGATCACCTTTGAATATTTGACCAATCCAATGATCTAGATTGTTAGGGATATTTAGGACATCAAACACATAAATTAATTATTATATTTATTTTTAAAACTCATTACCATGTCCACTTTTTCGGCGGCCGATCACCGTAAGGGTAGCGATCTAGATTCCACCCTAAATCGTACCTTCGTAAAATCGGGTGGAATCGCTGGTAGAATCGTAAAAATCGTGAAATCGTACACTCACCCGATTTTACCAATCAACTCAAATCAGTTCGGTCAGTGCATTTGGGTCTGGGTTTGGCTGACTCAAAACCGATTTTCTGTCTGAAAACGTTGATGTTTAACTTATCTGTCGCTCACCTATTTTCTTTTGAGCATTTTTTTTGTTAATGTGAACCCTAAAATTCTAATGTCCCAATTCGTAAACTTCATCGGCACAGCCAAAATTTTCTTCATCCAATCTCTCAGTCTTCATTGCTGCCCGCCGATCTTAATGCCTTGAGTCTCGACGAGCAGGATGATGTTGCTTACCGGAGGAGGGGCGAAGGCTTGGAAGTTGTTGGGTTCGGAGCTGCTGGGTTTGAAGCTACTGGTCGACGAAGTTATTGTGGGCGCGGGTTGAAGGCTCTCTCTCTACTGTGGACGCGGGTCGAAGCAGCACCCTTACTCTTGATGGGGTACACAACAAAGAAATCTGCTCCCCTGTTGTTGCTTGCTTTAATTAAATTCTTTGCTACTTTAATTAAAATGTGTAGGCTACCACTTCTTAATATTCATTTCTTCTTTAATTAAAATGTTGTTAGTGACTGGTGTTATTGTGTTGATAGATTCGTGTTACTGCTTGTCATGGAGTTATGGTGATGGACCTAGGGTGCTTATGGATTATGCATTTGGATTGGTATGTATGTTCAAGACTATGGATTGGTATGTATGTTCAAGACTTTGGATTGCTATATATGTTTAAGACTTTGAATTGTTATTTATGACGAACTTATTGTATTGTTGGATTGTTATGTATGTTTAGACTTTGGATTGTTATGTCTGTTTAGACTTGGTATGTATGTGTGTTTATGTATTTTTGTTAAAATTGTTGGTTTCTGAACTTTTTTATTAATTTTCAGAGTATTGCGTAGAATTTTACGATTTTGCGTTTCGATTCTACGATTCTGATTTCACCCCACTTTTCGATTCCACGTGAAATCTCGATTTCGACTACATTGCAAGTATATATTAATGAGTTCAAATCCACATAGGCATCCTAGATTTCGCCACCAAATTGTAAAAATGTAGACTTAAATACATCAGATACCACTGAACTTTTTAAAATTAGTCACCCAGACCACTCAACTTTTTTTCGTTCATCGAGTGCCACTCAACTTACATTAGCGTTCATGAGATATCATTTTGTCCTAAAGATTGATGAAAAAATGACATGGCTCTAACGGTGTTATCCTAATCATCATTTACCGCTGATGTGTCCTATCAGCTGGATCAAACCATCTATTTTTTAATAAACAAGACATCAAACATAACATTTTTTAGTAAGAGAATTAGGATTTCTTATTCTTCTGCCCCTTGCTGCTCGACTTGGTAAGATCAGAAAGGTCAGGTGATAAGATGAGCTAAAACAAGCTTTCTGGAAAAAAATTCAACCATAATGTATTTTCTGATGTACCTACCTAGTTTCATATTTCACCATACTAAACTGTTGCAAATTTGTATGAATAGGAACTTACACAAGTGATGAACCGTCGTTGTGCTGAGCAGGTTCGATCAAATAACTATCAAGCTCAAGAGCTAGGATAGATCGTATTCCACGGGCCTTCAATTGATTGGCTACTTCAGAACTAACAAATTACTCAAGGAAAAACACGTTGTGCGTGGTGTGAGTTCCACGACTTCTAATTCTAAGGAATGCAGAAAAATTAAAACAAATTAAGCTAAAGCAGATTGAAAATTAGGGTTTGGAAACAAGAATGACAGACGAACTTAGACTTTGAATCCCCCTTCGTTCCCAGAGCATTGGCAATCAACAGATCAGCGGATTTCGATTCTCATTCAATCAATTACTAAGACACCACCATAACTCCTTACCCTTAGGTTTAAGACCGGCGAACGTTCACTCTATCCGTTCTAACTACCAAGATTAACTAGCCGCCCGGGTACGGTCGCCTCTCGCAACGACTTAATTAATTGGTGAGATTACTAGTGATTAATGAGTTACTCTTGCAGTGAATTAACCCTAACCGGTTCCTACGAAAGGCACACTCCAATTATAAGGTTAATTGTTTACTTCGATGTTCTAAAGTAAGGCGAGCGTTCGCTTCTATCCTTAGCTTAACCAGAATCTAATCTAGGTGATCAATCCAGACAAGAAACATGAACAATGAAGAACGAATCAAACATGAAAAAGAACTGATTGAATTTCGAATCTAATCACCGCCGATCCGTGACCGCTTTAAAGCCCTGGGTCACTTAGGGTTCATCTAGTCTAAGCTCTAAAGGGTTTAGCTACTCATGATCATTACAAAAGACATAGAGACAAGGAAAGAGTTCATCATTCAGAGGAAGAACAGAAAAGGATCTGAAAAACCTAATTCAGACGACTCTGACAGACTCCGATCTTCGGTAAGTCACACTCCTAGCTCCGGTTCTCCGAGAAGGAAGGGATGGCGTCACGATCTCTATCCGGCTCTTCGAACTCCAACTCTTCGCTCCAGAACTTCAGAGGATTCTGATCTCGAAAAGTTGTGTTTTTCGAATTATGAATTGTATATCGTATATGGGCCGCCGGATTAAGTATAAATACTTAACCCTAGTTGGGCCGGGCTGAGCTGATGTTTTCGCCGAAACCATAGGGGTAGTTTTGGCGAAACTGGCTTTGAGTTCAGGGCTCCGCCGGCTGTTCATTATTTTCGGTCCGAGCAGTTGATTGGTTTCGCCGAAACCATCCTTCTCTTGGCATCAGTTGATTTGAACTGCTGGTTTCGCCGAAATTGGGGGCCTGGTTTCGCCGAAACTGTAAGTGTGAATGGCAGATTTTCGGTTTGACTTGATTGACTCCTTTGATCAGTTCCGGTTTGATTCCTTGAGGTTCCTACGCCTTAGACACGTCCATGGCTACGCTATTTGACGGCAAAAACCTGTGTTAACACAAAAACACTAGAAAACCATCAATTAGACCCGAAACGGGCCAAGGTAACACAAATGGCACGAGATATGGCAATCGATTGAATATTCGTTATTCTACCCTAAAAACAATGTCTTAAGCAAAGAAATGTCGCTTAAATGAGGCTGATAATCACGTCAAATCGAGTGTCATCAAATACCCCACACTTAAGCTTTTGCTTGTCCTCAAGCAAACTGAATAGAAACGCTCATGTTCATAAATGATAAGATCGATTAAATTGGAGCTCAATCAAACACAATGAATTATTAGACAGATCGATCCTAGAACAAGAAACCTAACATGCATACTGATCAGCCAAACTACCTGGTCTCACTAATAAACTGCACACGACAAGTAATTAGCAATCAATCATGCACGAATTTGACCTGACCGACCAGACTTCTCACACAGGATATATTTAGTACAATGGGAACTCTCACTCTCTGTGTTTAAGGACGTGTTTCTGCTCTCGATCGTTTTCTGTTACCGAATTTTGTCATAGGTTTGCATTTCGACCACATCTCCACCACTGTGACAACACGAGTATCTAGTCAAGAAGGACTTCCCTGCTAGGACCGTAATGAATTCTACACTACTCGGGTTTATAATGAGATGGATGATGGGGATGAATGATGATGGCTTGGTGCGGTGTAGCTTTCGACTAACTTCCCTCGAATCTAATCTATGGCTTCCTACCGTCTAACCAAACACTGGTGGAATGATGAACGCTCGTCCTATGATACCCTCAAGCAACCTAGCACTTATTCTTTTTCTTTTGCATACACATTTTTTTCTTTTCTTTTCAACTTTTCTTTTGACTTCGTTCTTCCATTTGTAGGGAGAAGAACGTTTTATTGAACTACACTTTGAACTTTTTCTGATTTTCTTCCTTCTTCATTTTTTTTTCGAAATTTTTCTCTTTTTCTTTCTTTTCTATATTTTTTTCTTTTGTGCCGATTTTTCTTTTAGTTGCTAGAGGGGTTTACACGTCTGGACATATTAGCTAAGACCACCTGTTTAATGGCTATAGGCAGGTTACCACAAACCGACTTCCGGTAGGTCAATCTAGAACTACAACCACAAGGGATCAACGGGGAATGAAAGAAATGGGAAATGGTTGTAATGTATTATCGAACCGAAAGAACAGGCCAAGCTCAAGGGTCTAAACCTAGTGGATTTATCGTTTGGTAGGCTATCTGGCTTAGTAGCTGAATCTAGGTGCCCCTATCCTTCTAGAACTCGTGTCATCGGTGGTCTCGAGTAGGTTTCATGCAAATTCTAACTCATTCAAGTAAACAGAAAACCACTCAGAAAGAATTTAAATTGCAAGTTACGTGCAATGGATCAAAAGCTCACAGTTGGTTTGCTAGACGGATTCGGTCATTTTCATGCAATCAAGGCTACAAACTACAAGTGTGATTTTAAAATTCTGTTCTGACCAGGCAATTTTAGCATCAAAGCATACAAGTTGGTTCTCAAGTTCTAGGTTAAGCAGTCTAAGCATCATTATGAAAGGTTGAACAACAACTTAACATAAAAAATCAAGAACTGAGCCATTCTAATGCTAGAGAGACTGGAATGGAATCACGAGGCACACAAAACACAATCAAGGGCAATCAAGTTCATGCAAGGTTCTCTAGCATCCTACCCCACACTTAAATCGGACTGTGTCCTCACAGGACTAATTCTAGAGTTCAAAGTGGAATGGAAGAACCTGGATCGAGATGATTGGTGTAGGGGATGAGCACGGGTCCTCAGAGCGGAGGGAATCTACCCAAGCGAAGCAAAGGGAATCTCCCAACTGCCTACAAAACAAAAACAAATAAAACATAAAAAGGATATCGGGACAAGTGCCCCGGATCCACACAGAAAAAAGTTGGACCGAAGTCCGAAAAGAATAAATAAAAAGAAAGGACAAGGAAAAGGACACCACCTGATCATCACTGGTCAGAGGTGTCAGGGTGGGGGAATGGGGACTGAGGTCGAGTTCTAAGTCGTACTCGACCGCCAAGTCTCCTCCAACGGTCATAATTCGGTGTCGTGGAATGTTAGGGCCATATTCATGGCTGATGCCGAAGGAGAGGATGAGCTGACCGATGAAGTTGCCTCCCAAGAGTTTGCGTGGTAGCTTCTTCCTCTTGGTCCGCTGGCTGAAGATGTGAGCGAGCACCCAGCCGGGGTGGAGAGGGTAGCTCTCTCGGATGGCTCGGTGAAGCACGAGCTCCTCCTTAAGGATATGGTGGCGATCCTTGTCTCTGACATATAAAAGTGACCTCCGCCAAACCATATGAATAAACTTATAGAGCGGGTGAGAGAAAGACTTAACTGAGTTGTTCTTCCCGAGGCGATCGCCAGGCACGCCTGTCATGTGGCTCCAGAGGGCGTGCAACTCCTCGTCGTCATCGTCATCGCCCCAGCCGAGGTGGTGATCGTGATAGTGCTCGTAGGGGATGCCCAGATGAGCGGCAAACTCATCGTAGGTGAGCTGCCTGTACACCCCACCAAGAAAAAAGGTGATCACCTTCTGGCCCCGTTGATGTGACTTTAATTAATGCATTTTAAGCTTATGAATGACCTATGATATGCCCGTGTTTATTCGTGAAATGACATGACTTTTATGCGTTTATTTGAGATTTTGTGCTAAGTGTCATTTTGTTGTCCGGTTGCCACTTTGGAGCCAAAATTCGTGGGCTATTGGAGCTGCTTTGTGCATTTTCAGGTTCTGGCTTCAAAGTACGGATAACAAGGAGCGCATAGGAGCAAACGGGAGGTCATTTGGAGGCCGGACGAGGGAGATGTGAGCCTTGCAAGATCGGATCTTCTGCAGAGTGCAGGGGGTGCACGCCGTGCAGATGTGCACGCCGTGCAGGGGTGCACGCCGTGCACTATGCACGCCGTGCAGGGGTGCACGCCGTGCACTGTCCCCTGCACTATAAATACTCTTGATTTTGGCCATTTTGAAAAATTCATATATATCTCTTGAACCCCAAACACATTTCCACGAACCCTCAAACCCTAGAGCACGTTTTTGGAGCAATTTGAAGCTATTGGAGCTAGGATTGAAGCCAACAAACCTTGGGAGAAGTGCCTACAAGTGGAGAAGTGAAGATCATCTCAAGGATTCATCCATGGTGTTCTTGGTGACCATTCTTCCTTCTTCTCTCTTTACTCCCTTGGCCATGTGTGGCTGATTTTCTAGGGTTCATCTTGGATGGGTAGAATAGTTGTGCTATGATAGAGGGATGATTGTATAGAACTTGCCATGATTGATCTTGGTTGTATGAGGATGATTCCTAGACTTGTTCTTAATGCCATTTTATGCCATGTTTGCTTAATTTGGTCCATTCATTGTAATTTGATGCATGAGAGTGCTTGGATTGCATAGATTGTAGGTCTAGGGATTGAAGTGAGTGTGTTCTAAGAGATTAGATCATCTTATTTCAACCATTTTCACTTGATTTCTCTCTTGGGCATTTTATCGAACACTTGGTGTGCATGTGGAATTTCATTCAATTGAGTTTGAAAGGGCTTTTTGGGTGAATCTCTTAGTGTTAGGGCATTGATATGAGAGTGTTGTGCCTAGCCTTGTGGTCATAGAGTCTTAAGAGAGGGTCTTGTGTCTTCATCAAACACTTAGAATGCATCCTATTTTCACTTAGTTTGAGAGCGAGAGCCTAAATTGAGTGGTATTGGGATAGGGATTAGGTGCTACGAGAGTGCATCGAGTCTAAAAAAGTGAAATGCATGGTCATCCGAATGCAAACTCGATCTTAATTGGCTTGTTTGTTCAATTAGTCATCTTGAGCATGATGAAACTACCCACCAAGAGAACCTCTTTGTCTTTGATTTGCACCACTTTATTTGTCTTTCTTCCTTTTAGTTTCCTTTAACGTTTTTAGTGTCTATTTCAAATCAAAACTCCTTTCAAATGAATAGACCGTCTACGAGGAATGTGAGTAGAGGCCATTGAGAGAACCCCGAGGAATACGACCTTGGTAAACCCGGTTTTATCAAGTTTTTGGCGCCGTTGCCGGGGATTTTTCTCAATCCTTTGAAAGCACTTAGTAGTGGACCGATCTATTCACTTCCTTCCAATTTAGTTTTTGCTTCCTTTTACTTGTTGTTTGGTTTTGTTATTCCACATTGTCGTATTACTCGGGTGTGTTTGTTGTGCTTGTTTGTAGGAGATTTTGGGTTAGTGCATGAGGCGTTCAGCTCGTCTTCAAGCACGAATCCAAGGACTAGAACAAGTGCTCAAGTCACCTACCACTTCCTCACCTCCTATAGTTGAAGAAGAAGAAGTTGATCGCATCTCACACCACACTATGTCTCAACATGGGGATGACGATGACCAATCGGTTCATTCACACCACACTAATGATGATGATCGCTCACAAAGGGGTGCAAGACGTACCTTGGCGGATTATGCTCGTCCTACTCTTGAAGGGCAGCCTCTAGCATTGTTCGAAGACCCGTCAATGCTAGGAACTTTGAGCTCAAGCCTAATATGATCCAAATGGTTCAAAATGGAGTGGTGTTCAATGGCATTGATGGTGAATGTCCATCTAGGCATCTCAAGGACTTCTTGGAGATATGCGACACGGTTAAGAATGACCAAGTTCACCCGGATTGCATACGACTCCGACTCTTCCCCTTCTCACTCAAAGGTCGAGCCAAGTCTTGGTTGGAGAACCAACCTAGTAGAACATTCACCACATGGGAGGGCCTAGCCGAAGCTTTCCTTGAAGAATTCTTTCCTCCCTATATGACGGATGCAATCCGAGACCGTATCAACCACTTCATACAACACAAGGGAGAGCTCTTCCATGAGACTTGGAATAGGTTCCAAGCCATTCTTCGGTCTTGCCCTCATCACAACTTCGCCGAATGGAGCTTGGCGGACATCTTTGCTAGGTCCCTTGATTTTGAGAATACAAGGATGATCAACCAAGCCGCCGGAGGTGACTTAAGGATGCTCACTCCCGAAGATGCTCTAGAACTCTTCGCGGAGATGGCCAACAAGACAAGGAGTTGGTCTCGACAACAACCTCCTAAGTCTAAGTATGGA